>JAHZNJ010000512.1:0-14438 GCA_027744475.1 Lepidocyrtus cf. sotoi NNG-2020
AATTATAGTGATGATTTTTTAACTGTACTAATCATTTTGCTTAAAAAAGAGTTCTGTTTTGCTCTTCTTATATTCCATAAAGGTTTTGTAAAAAGAGGAACGAAAATGATGTCCTTGTGGTTGATACCTTCGGCAATGGGATGCGCTTCAAACAAGTTGCAGAGAAGTAGAAGTTGAAAAAGTCGTTTTTCGTTCGTTCGTTGGTTACGCTGAAAATGTTGTCCTTCAGTCTTCACAGAGTTAGAAGAGAGATGCGCAAAGAAGAGTACATGCATTTAGCACATTTTGTAATTTCGATGTGTGTGTTGGTGGTGTAAGTTCACACAAGAGATAAAATATATATTATGGAATGAAAGGATAAAATAGTAGGAAACAACTTGTTTTCATTGAACACGAGCAGGTTCTCTTTTTCAAAAATTTTTATATCTCTTTTATATATATTGTCTGTAAAGTAAAATGTTAGTCATAGAGAAGGGAGTATAGGGACACAAAATAATACTAAATAATATGAAGCACATATTATTGCACAGAGAACTTTTGCTTTCCTCTAATAAAATTGCCATCATCATACATACATGCTCTTCTGTAGTAAAAGAAAAGAGTGCACAAAAAATATCTGTATAACCCTTTAAAACTTTCAATGTATTTTTTTACTTACATGTTCGTTCATCAACAGCACCATCATGCATGCCTGTGAAAGATGTTCTTTTTTTGCATTTCAGTAGCTGACTGTTACCATTACTGATGTACATGAATAAAAAAAGTAAAGTAGCTGTATTATTATTGCTGCTGCTCCTGTTGTTGTCTAGTTCAAAAGAAAACTGATGTTTTTAGTACGCAAGTGTGTAAAACAGAAAAAGATAGATCCATCATGTAGATAGATAGGTCATTTAAAGTGCACCAGCGCAATGCAATGCTGTTGCAGTTATTATTGCAATGCAAAATAAATTAATAAAAGTTATGAATGGGGTTAGTATAAAATACATAAAAAATATAGACCTAAATAATAATAATATAAGAAGAGCAAAACAGAACTCTTTTTTAAGCAAAATGATTAGTACAGTTAAAAAATCATCACTATAATTGTTTGAGAATGGTCACAACAACGACTGCTAAAATAAACGGTGAAGTGAGCTCCGGCACGTTGTTCAAGTATTTTTTGTTGTAATATAATAATAATGATACAAACACAAGATAAAAAATGATAAAACAAGAAGGTGCAGTGAGAAACAACTCCTTTTTAATCACTTTATATTATTCTTGTATGATTATTGCTGCGAGTGCGAAGCAAAAGTAAAATTTTATATATAAACTTTTCAATTCATCATGCACACTGAAGCATCTCAATAATTAATTGTTGCTTCTTACTTCTTCTTACTACTGCTAGCTACAGTTATGATGTAATCCATTGAGTGAGGTAAGTTTAATGAGGAGAAAAAAAAGAAATAAATTTATATAAGGACATGTACGCGAAATTCTAACAATGCAAAATAAAAGATTGCAAATTTTATATAATTTTAATCAACAACTACGAAGCAGCAGCAGTCAGTGATTATAGTTCAAATTGTTGTTGATTAAATTTATCAATTTTTTTTATACTGTCTATATTATCTTTATACATTTACATCATTTTTAGCTACAAAATGGTGACAACATGCTATAGAGGCGAAAGAGTAATTGTGCAGTTCTGTTGTTTGTTGCAAAATTCATTTCTGCTGTAATGCCATATAATAAATTGTAAAGTAAATAAAATAAAATTGATTCATCGTGATAATATGTATGTATATATAGGATTCTTATCTTTCTCTTTTTTATGCTTCCACCACATCCACAATCTGCATAATTTTATTTTAAAGTTTTTTCCCTTGTGTTCGCGATGCAACTTAAACATTTCATGTCTGTTTTATATCTCTTCGTTGATAAAAGTCACGATCTCTCTAATAACAATATTTCTTCAGTTTCACTCAAGCAATCGCTGCTGTTGTTATCGAAATCGTTCTAAAGGAAGGAGACCGATTGCTCTCATTAATTATTACAAAATAATATGGCAAACTCAATCCGCATAATATAGAAGTAACAGAAAGGCTTACTGAAAAATATGCAATTTTACAAAGTGGTGAATGAAATCATTAAATTTGTGTATCTAAACCAATTACCATGTATATCTATCTATGTAAATATGATATTTTTTGTTCTAGTGCGCGTGGAACAAAATAAACCAGATACTGGATGTGTGGTGCTGGTGGATGTCGTCAATTCATCAAACAGTGATTACTTTTATGGGCTTTCCTAATAATGCGGCGGCTGTTCGTTCTTGTCTTCCTTTCATTTCAGTAAACGGTTATGTGAGACAGTTTTCGTTAAAACGTGATTTTCTATTCGAAGAAACAATTGAATCAAGTGCAGTAAAAGTTATGTGAAGTGTCAAATGTGAGTTTGAAATTTACAAAGACAAAACTCTCTCGCTAGAAAATGAAATGGAAGTCTGTTGCGCTTTATCCTCACACTTTACAATTCAAAATCATTCATAATGATGAAAGAAAACCTTACTATTTAGTAAAAGGATTGAGTTAGCTTTATTTCAATGTAAATTTTAATGTCAAGATAAACTTTCTTCAGTGGGTTCAACCGTAAAACGTTTATCAATGCTGGTTGCTGCTGTGCTATTTCAAAAACAGGAAACAACACCTAAACGGAAATTACCATGATGAATCTAGACTTGTTTCTTCTCGGGAATACTAGGCCGTTGTTATTATGTTTAGTGAAATCAGTAAATTTATTAGAAATGTGTGTGAATCAGTAAACGTGCATAATATTCAAATGTGAGATGATGTTTTAAAACCGAGATGTAACTTTAAACATCTTCATCGCCAAAATGGATAGCTCTTTGCTTGCGTCACAGGTGAGTTTTCTTTTGCAAATAACTAATTTTAATTTATACGCAATTTTAATGGTACAATTTTCTTTGCCGCAAGAAAGAAATAATTAATATTTAAAAGCAAAGAATTAGTTGAACCCTCTTTGGTTAGAAAAGGCAGCCAATTTTTTGTTCGTTTGTGTCTCGGGTGTTAAAATTGAAAGCATATCGCTCTGTAATATGGAGCATGGAACATTTATTTGCAATTGCAAAAATATGATAAACGAGCTCTCCGATGCTGCCAAAAGGAAAAATTATACAGAGAATTCATATTTCATATTTTGTAACTTGTTGAAAGGTCAAATTTTAGGTGTGCTAAAAGAACTAAGATGGATAATAAATATAAAGCGCAAAAATGTGTTATTGAAACACACATACAAGCCGATCCTAATCACCTCGAAAAAAACTTTTTCTAGCATTTTTGTTTTTTGCACAGATCGCAGCGCGGTGTTGCACACATACATCCATACATAAGTACGTGATTGTCTTTAGCTCATTCTAAAATCGTCGCATCATCATTCATCATCGTCGTTGCAAAAACTACAAGTTAAACAATAATTTAAATTCAACATCTATAAAAGATAGCGTCAAAATGTAATAATAATACAGTATTGGAATGTAACTGAAAGTGACTGACTAGTATTTAGTAAGTTGTAGTATCTTTCTATCTATCTGCTAGAACTTACACCGTTGAAAAGCAATTGGAAATGACCTTGAATTTTCCGAATTTGGGCATGGTACACACACGCATACCTACTTCTTACATGGTTAACATCATCATAGTAAATAATTAGCAAGTCATCTAATATAATACTGGCCCTATTAGCGAATAGCGACCATGCCAAACCGCGCCTTACGCATTTTGATTATTGCTGTAACTCTTCCTCTGAATAAAAGGGTGTTTTGCTTTGCGTCGCGTCGTCTTATGAAACGGAATGAAAAATTGGACACTGATGCAAAAAAAACCTTCTTGTAAACTCCGTATTAATATAATTTATAATCTTTTACTTTTGAAAGAAGGATCGCTTGTTTATAGAAAGAGATGCAAGTGCCAAAATTATCTTAACCCTTCTAATTACTCGTTGAAAGTGAACTAGAGAATGATCAACGAGCTTAATATGTACTTGTTAATAAATTTCAATGCATAATTTTTAAAAAAACATACACACATTTCATGCTCAGACAGGGATGTAATTGGTACACTTCATGGCAATGAGTAAAGTACTTCATTAATCATCATCATGATGCGATGATCATATCATCTCTCTACAACATTCAATCAATTGTGGTCTATGTTTTTTGAAGAGAAGTGGTGCTTTTGCTGGTGGTACTGGTGCGGTGGTGGTTGGTTGGTGTGGCGAATAATGATAGTCGTCGTGTCACAAACAGATTTTTTCTGCAGATAATAATATCCAGTGGACAACACAGCCAGTGCACAGCATTTTCCCTTTTGTCTATTTTTATTGCAGTGTTAGGTGATGTCATTTAGAAGTATCAATAAAGCGCAAAAGTTTTTTCCTACAGCGTCCTCCTCCTCCTCCTCACGTACTTCATCAATTTCGCATAGATATTAAATAGGTGAGTGAGTGAATTTTTTAAATTCTATTTTCGTACAGGTACACAATACACACATAACAGTCAATAGAGAGAACTCTATAGATAAAATCCTCGTGTAATTTAATTTTTTGTGGAACAAGCAAGCGGAAAAAGAGGAATTTTTTTGGTCTTTTCTTTCCTCCTAAAACAAAATCTAAAATAAATATACAAGTTGCTGCTGCAGAGTCTAGCCCGTAGAGACTTTACTGATAAATTTTGTTTATTTTCCCATCAAGAAGAGAAAATCTTTCTACGAAAATATCGAGAAGGAAAAAAGGAAAAGAGCGAAAGGGTAAAACGAAGTCGTCGGTTTGAAATGAGACCAGTTTCATGTTCCAAAAAACCGTGTAGGGAAAAGAGTTGAAAGAATGAGATAACGAGATTGCGCCAGCTTGGTTTACTGCTCTTCTACTAGAGAACAGCAGAACTACCAATATTATTATTACGACGGTGATGGTGGTGTTAGTGATTGTGGTCGTTTCGTTTTCGTTTCACCTCCGTTGTCAATCATGTAATTTAAATTGGTTATGTATCAAGTGGGAGGAACAACTAAACTATCATCATCAGCAAGTGTATTTAACACGGTTGCAGCAACAGCAGCAGAAAATGAGCGCAAATCCGTAATAAATCCATTGTAAAAAATGTTTTAAATATTTTTCCTCCGGATTTCCAAATTAGCGTGAAGCAGTAAACCAACTATTTTTTCTAATAGGTGCATATAACCAGCCAAGCCATGTTTGACATATTTTCAAACTAATAGAATAATTATGCAAGTGGAAGGATAAGAATAGAAAATTTAATAGGCGGATGATTACTATGCATCCGTAGTAAGTAGCTGTATTTTGTAGTCGACATTCGACAACAGGAATTTTCATAGAGCAACCATCGCATATCGCTTCATCGTCGTGAGTCTTTAAATCTTTAACGAGAAGACAAATGTGAGGAATGCGCTGTACTACATGATGTTCGTTAAGTATGATGTATGATGATACGTCTGTATTTTTGCTTTTATGAAAAATACGATGTAGACTTTGGCAAACGACACAAGAAGAAGAAGAAGTAGACAAGTAAAAAACTGGAGCAGAACGACGTGTGTATAATAGTAATAGTTATTATGTGGATTGAGATTTTCTTTTGCTACTGCTGCGGAGGGTAAAAACGGCAAGATTTTGGATTGAAAGAATGTTCTTCTACGTGCACTATGATCTTGTGTGTGTATAGTTTTTAAAAAATAAAATCATGTCAGGAAGAAAGAAAGAAACCACCGGCACTTGACTCGGTTTTCAATTGCAACAAGCAAAGCAAATGAAGAAAAAACACCGCACCAATATAACACCACCACCCTGCCACGATCTATTATACGAATTTTACTGTTTTTCTTCTCTTCAAAAAATTTCTACGGACTAAATAAATCCGAGTAAATTTCAATTTTATAACTTCGCTATGCATGCATACCTAGATAAGTCGGTTTTGCCGCAATTTTTATTTTCATTATAAGCACATTTTCTTCTTCCAAATTACAAGGTAATTTAACTTGGAAAAGGAAACAAAATCTAAGCAAAAAATTTGTGCATGTGTGAATTCTCGTAAAAGTTTCGCTTTGAAAAAAGGTTAGAATAGAGTAGATTACAGGATGTTGCAAATTTTACAGCGACATTTTAAACATTTTTGGGCAGGGTATAATTTAATTGAGCATGGTGAAAGTGATTTACCCATGCGTGGGAGTAGAATATGTAGTTCAGCCTCTTCCTGTTGTTGTTTGTTGTATCGTCTTCTTTTTCTTCGTCGTCGTCAACCTTAAATTGTAGCTAATAAACTTATCTTAAAAGCAAGCGGCTCCATTATACACAAAAACTATGTACATTCATGCTTAAATACATTATTATTATTTTCCACACTCACACAGGGATTTCTCGGATTAAGATGTGTCAGAATTCCCCGTTACCAGCATCAGCATGGATTTGGTTTTACTCTCCGTCACTTTATAGTGTATCCGCCAGAGCTGTATTCTGAGGTAAGTCAAATCAAGAAGCTTTTGTAGGTGGCGAGAGAATATGAACGTTTCCTTTGCAGCGTAGCGCAGCAGCGCATCGTGCTGTGTTGTCGACGTTGTCGTTATGTACCAACCTAACTAAAAGACAATACGCAGCTTATTTCTATTACGTAAAATGCGAATTCTTTCTTCAACTAAATAATTTGAACTGCCAATTTGTACAGGATGGGGTCCCAGAAGGACATGGTTATGAAAATGGTATCGGGCAAACTCGATTGCATAAAGTTACTGAACCAGTGGATACAATTTTTGTTAAGAGTGTCAAAGAAAATTCTCCTGCAGAGTACGCTGGATTGTGCGTAGGTATGTGAATTTATACTAATTTTTAAAAAACTTAATGATCATTATCCTAAAAACTTACTAAAAAGTATTTTAAAAGTAGACTTTTAAAATCCTCATCATCACTCACAATTTTTTACTGTACATTGTAAATTGTAATGCATGCGATCTCCTGTGAGTTAGTAAAGTCTATTACAAATTACAAATTGCTCGCTCCCATTTATACCGTATTTCCTGTTCGCGTTTCGTTTCTGTGAGTTGAGTAGTGGATCCACCATGAAACGTTTGTTTATTCCTCCACCACCTTAGTCCTCCTCGACCATCCATTTGTTTTTTCTCTGTATTATAAAATTAAATGTCATTAGTAGTAAGTAAGTAGTGTGCAGGAAAACTACTACTAAACTAACTCTCTGTTTGTTTTGTTGTGTTCGTTCTTATTTTGTGACCTCATATATTTATCAGTCAGTCTAATGAAGTTTCCCACACAATTAAGAACTGCTGCGATGATGTTGTTGCAGGAAATACATCACACAACAGCACACTACTAAATATAAAAATATAAAATCAGGCAATCAGAATCAGAAGAGAAAATCTTTGACTGCTACATAATAATGTGTGTAGCACTAGTTAGTAGGTTGTTGTCTCATATTTTTATACCATTTCATAAGTTATATCAAACAGTGAATTGCAAATTGCAAATGATATAAAAATAAAATGAGCTTCAATTCAATTCAATCCTACTGCAACCCTGTTGTTGAATGTATTTTAGTTGCACAACTCTTTCCCCCTTTCCTCACTCAATCCTTCACTTTTGCACAAGTTCTGCATAGGTAATATCGCTCGCTACTGTACATACGAGCAGGCTATTTGTCTTTTATAACAATTTTGAGTTTTATTTTGAAAAACAAAATTAGGATTTTCTGTTATCATTTTGTATTTAAGTATTACTTACACATTTTTTTTTGTTTTTGTTTTATTTAAAAATTTTAATTTGCTGCCTATATTTACGATTGCTTGCATCCCTTCTCACTCACCACCCACCCTTGTTGGCTTTGGAATGTTCAGGAGATCGAATTGTAAGCGTAAATGGCGAAACTATAGTTGGAAAGTCATACGATCAAGTTGTTTCCCTCATTCAGAAGACTAGAGATTTGTTATGCTTAGAAGTTTCACCTAAGCAATATGATACCCTGCAGTTGGTAAGACCTTATTGTCCATTAAATTATTCACTTTCATCATGCTTGCTTAAATTTTTTTTTATTAAATTAAAAGAAATGTAGTTCACTCACTCAGTGAGCGCTTTTTACTGTAACCGTGCATCCCTTAATAAAAATTGATTCACTTAATTATGTGTATATCTTTTTGTAAAGATGAAATTGTAGTTTGGTCGTTGTTATTTAATTTAAAAAAACCAATTCAAATCCTCATTTTTCTAATTGATTCAGTTTTATGAAGAGCAAGCCTATCGGCCAGAAACGAATCAGCGACCATACGAAACGTTAAGTAGTAGTAATCATTCGCTGCAACCTCCACCCCCGTCGGAACCTTTGTATCATTATCCCATCCATCAACAACAACATAATCATCAACAGCATCATCATCATCATCAAAATAATCTGCACCAACAACAGGGAAACTCCAACTTTCATTCGAACGACTACGTTTACCCAAATCGTTCGTNGTAATCATTCGCTGCAACCTCCACCCCCGTCGGAACCTTTGTATCATTATCCCATCCATCAACAACAACATAATCATCAACAGCATCATCATCATCATCATCAAAATAATCTGCACCAACAACAGGGAAACTCCAACTTTCATTCGAACGACTACGTTTACCCTAATCGTTCGTATGATTCAGCGGACTACGCTAGATTGAATAATAATATGTCATCAAGCCACCACTCCGGCCACACTCCAGCTCAGTTTTTCTCCCATCTTCCACGTCCAGTTCCCTACAAGTCAACGGCTGTTTGGGCCAGTAGTAGTACATCATCAGCTCGTAATGGTGATCCTTCTCTTAGTCAACAACAACAACAAAGCAAAACTTCTCAACAGCAGCAGCAACAGCGAACACCGCAACCTCAGGGATATTATCCATTTAATCACTCATTTGATAAATCAACGACTCTGTGGAAAGTTCGCGAGAGGGATGAGCCAAACTCTGGAGCTAAAAGTGCAGACAGCATTTTTGGTGAAAGTTGCGATGATACTGCAGTGTACAGGAGTCCCCTCCGTTCGGAGAGTATGGAATGTCTCTCCGATCTAACCACAAATTCAGACAAATCATGGAAGAAGGCAGGTCCTGGATATCGTTATAGTATTAGCACAGCCAAAGCCCTTGGGGGGAGTATTGGTGGAACTAGTCAGCCATCCGACTTCCGAAACACAATGGTAGTAACCATGTCGAGTACAAACAGTGGCCAGACTTTCCTTCGCCACCCCCTACAAGATCCCCCCATGATGTATCCAGATGGGACTCCCCTCGTGGGCCTGGACACCACTTACACGGACAGAATACGGAAGAGTTGTGAGCAGAAAGAGGAATTCCTGAAGCGGCCAAACCAACCCTTTTGGGGATCCTTTGCTAACCAACAACAAATACGGAAGAGTTGTGAGCAGAAAGAGGAATTCCTGAAGCGGCCAAACCAACCCTTTTGGGGATCCTTTGCTAACCAGCAACCTCCTCCACTTCCCTATCCCAAAGAGCTTTACGCTCAACCACAAAAGTTTACTAAAGTTCCTTGGCCACCTGAAAACATGCAGCTGCCGTCGTTCTCATCCACTCAACAACCCATACAATCCAATGTAGCAGTGAATGACAGTAGGAATGTGACAAACAGGACGGGGAAACAAAGGGACAAAGTTAGTAACGTGACCGTGATAAGTGTTCAACACAGTGGTCCCGATAGTTTATCTAGTGGAAGTAGTTGTCGACCTGAAACCAGCAATAGCGACTCATGGTCTCCCGTTGATCACCAACCTGACAGTGATAATAATAGCAAAATTATAGAAAAACAGAGATCGGAAGCATACAGTTCACAAGATTTGCTTTCTATGTATGAACTACCAAAGAATAGAACAATGGTGGTGGGTAGTACAAAACTGCATTGTGATCCGCCTCCGGATTGGAAACCCGACATATCTATGCTAACCACCTATGAAAACCAACCACCTTCAATAAGCTCACGGTCAGTGGAAATCAACGATGTATTTCTTCCTCCTTCCGGAAGTATAGAGACTGAAATCGACGTTCAACCCAACACAGGTAACAAATTTATTGCGTATATGTATTTTTGTTTATGATTATTGCCATTCCTCACAGCAATACAATAAAATAACCTACGCCAACCACCCAGCCAACCTTTTTTTATTTTATTTTTGTTACAGATAATGTGATACTGAGGAAGAAAGAATTAGAACCAGGTTTGCATGAATGAAATACATTTTGCTTTCGTTTTTTTTATTCATAAATTATCAAGGGCTGTGGCTGATAAGAGTTTATTTCATTTCATGTATCGATTTCGAATTATTTTCAGAATCTGAGAGTGAACGCTTAGTCCGTCGTGTATCTTACTTGAAGGCCACTTCCTCACCTATCGACATGGAAAGGAAATCTACTAGTCCGACGTCACCAGTGAAAAGGTAAGAGAAAGACTAAAAAAAAGTTACGTTCTTCCGGTAGATCATCATTATCATTAAATTACAGTCGTTGCTCGTAGCACGTTCTCCTATGTTTCAGCAAAATGTGGAAAGAATAGTTTGTGTCTAAAAATTTTAATCAAGTGTAATTCAAAAGCATATTTCATTTTTTAAAAAATCCTACAATAATTAATGCGTGTGTACAGTTTTGAGGTTATGTCTTGTAAACCAACTTTTTCCTCTGGGGGAACGGGAAGGAGAAGAAGCATGGCCAATAAGCTTTCAGCAGAATTTTTTCCGAAAGGTCGCATATATAAACTGAAGCAGTTTTTTGAGGACCGAACTCAGCCCACCGCGTCTTTATTCAAGTTTTACGTTGATAGGTTGGGCTACTTCATTTTAAAGAGAATTTTAGATTGATTGATTATCTAGTTTTGGATTTGAGATTACTATTTACTATTTAATTTCATTGATTTCGTTTGACTTTAATGTTTTTTTATTTTTTATTATAATATAAATATGCAAAATTAAATTATAATTGATATCGTGTTCTGTGATGTACTCGTGTTAATAGACATAGTTTTGAATACGTTTGTCGGTCACGGTAAAAACCAAACGTTTGTTAATTAAAATTTGAAAAGATTTTGCTATAGTTTTAAAAACCATTTTTAGTTTTTAGCGTGTTGTACTAATTTTGAGTCTTTTTGAGACTGAAGAGTAATGCATATTTTTATTGTGATGGTCTTGTGGATTCTGTCGTGTTGAATTTATATGATTGGTACTAGTGAAGTGATATATTATAATTTATATGATGAAATGGATTTCATGAACAGAATTAACTGTTTTCATTTCAGTCCTACGGATGAATTTGGACAGAGTAAATCTGACAAACTGATCGATTCCAGTGAGTTCATTCGGGATGGAAAAATTCATTTTAAAGTCCGCATTGGAGAAAATAAGGTAAATTGTTTTTATTTGTTTTAGATACGATTTAGTAACAAATTATTAATTTTGCCATAAATAACTAAAAATGGTTCATATATTTACTAGCGGGGAAATTACAATCGTTCTTGGAGACAAGGATTCGCGCAAGTACGTCGCAGTGGATACCTGTACCTGTCAAAGGAGCGCCAACCGAAAGATACCGTTACTGGGAATGAGGAATCTGTGATAATTAGCGTCAGTATAAGAGACGGCGTTCTCATAGAGTGCGCAGAGGACTACACCAAACGAAAACATGTTCTCCGGATACGTACATCATTTCTTCCCGATGACGAGTCAAACTTTCCACTTTCCGTTTCCGTTACTAGTGATACGACGAACTTCCAGAACTCTAATAATTTCAGTCCCACCACCACCACCGCAGTTCCCTCCCTAACTGTGGAATTGCTATTGCAGTGCGAAGACCAAAATGATCTCATCACTTGGTTCAAGTGTTTACAAAGGCTGCTGGAAAATAATAATTGCAAGAACAATGACTCCTCAACACCAGGCAGTAGTAGCGTGATCGGGAAAGGCGTAATTTTTGGTTCCGAATTTTGTCCAAAGTCCAAGTCCTTCTTTACCTCTCTGTTACCATCACCAGGTACTCCCGGTCAAAGCTCCGCTTCTGCTGATAAAACCGGAAATTCCTCACTCACAGTTCCCGGCAGTTCAAATGCATTAACACCTAATTTGCCCGGTAGTGGCATTAATACGGCTGCTAGCCCTAAAGGGGTGAAAACGTGGAAGGGGAAAGTTGTGAAACAATGGAGGAAAGTACATGACATTATTGATCCCACCACTAACGACAATAAGACTCCATATGCTTCCCTTCCACCTGCTGGCGCAACATTTGGTATTAACTTAGAAAACTGTCCTCCTGGAGAAAGCAATCAATTTATTCCACGTGTGATAGAATATTCTATTGAGTTGGTTGAAAGGAAAGGGATTGAAATGGTGGGATTATACAGGATCCCAGGAAATAATGCGTCAGTTGCGTTGCTTACCGATCGCTTAAATCGTGGCGAGGATCCCAATCCCGACAAGGTACTTTATAGACACAACGCAACTGGTAAATTTACAGTCACTTTAATGGCTTACATTAAAAGCTAATTATTTATATTCCTATTCTATTTAAGGACGCTCGTTGGTTGGACGTGCACGTTGTGGCCAGTTTAATAAAATCATTTTTAAGACGCCTCCCCGACCCCTTATTAACAAACGACCGTTATCCCGCATTTATTCAAGCTGCAGACGAAGAGGAAGCTATTTGTTTTGCGAAAACGAAAGAACTGATTCAGGGCTTACCAAAGCATAATTACGAAACATTAAAAGCAGTTGTAATGCATTTAAAGCACGTAGCGGAGAAGGGCGAAGTTAATCGCATGGATGCCAGGAACTTGGCGATCGTCTTTGGTCCCACAATGGTTCGTACAGCTGGAGAAAATTTCTCAAGTATGGTGGCAGATATGAAGAACCAGTGCAAATTAGTGGAAGCCTTCATACTTCGCGTAAGTTTTTTTCCAAATTAAATTAATGTGATTAATTCAAATTAAATATTTCATACCTAATTTTTATTTTTTATTTAGGCGGACGATCTTTTTGATACATTCGAAACGAAACCTACTCCAGTTGTGTTACGGCATCCAAAGGAGGAGAATAAACAGGCGGAGGATGTTTTGCAATCAGAGGACATCCAACAAACTATTTTAACTCCAACCACTCCACCTGAAAGTGCTAAACGTAAGCTATCTTTTTTGCATCTTTGGAGTTTAGGCTGATTTTGATTACTCCTCGTCCAATACTAAATTATTTTTCTTAAATTTATTACAGTTGAACTCAAGGCTTCCCTTCTTAAAGCTGCAAAGCGTAAAGTAAGTGCTAAGGAGAACCAACCTGTGGAATTCCAGGTGTCTCCACCTCCCACTGAACCAAACGAGTTACACAAACCTGTTGACGAAAAAGGGTTCATTCGTTCATACGCCGGCTTAAATGAAGTAACTGAAAGACGAATCAGGAATTTTGAATTAGAAACGAGAGCAATGCTCTATAGGGACGACAGATCGCCAAACTCCAGCGTGATAAATGTAGGGACAAATAAACCTCCGAAAACAATAGACGATATAAAGCAGCAACAAATCAAACTTGACGACGAGCTTAGGAAAGCTAAGGATGATCTTGAGACTGAAGAATATTTACGATAAAATTGCAGATAATCCTAGATGTAAGGATATTACCAATTAATCTTAATCACTTTTATGCATTTTAGCCATGAAAAAGTAATAAATATTTTGTTTTTTTTTATTTGTTTAGTGCTAGTTCATCATCGGGAACGAACGCTTGGAATGTGCGCCAGTAATCCTGGTCCCTTCAATTTAAGTAATAGTAGTTTGAGTAGTTCCAACTCCAACTCGACAGCTCCTTCGTTACTAACTTCATCTCTTCCAGCATGGCCAACTGGAAGTCGTCTTGGGCCACAACCATTTAGAAATTCCATGCCCCCACAATCACTTCCACCTAAGCCTCCTCCAGTGGCCACCAACTCTTCTTCACTAAACTCTTCCTTTGAAATCGTTCCAGCTAATGCTCAAGTCGAGGCAGCATTGCGAAGAGTGAATTCTATTGATAGGCTGCATAGAACGCAATCACCAATTGATGGACCAGGGAATGACGCATCAGCAAAGTTTGATAAGTTAACCAATAAGGAGTCTTTTAAAAGGCTGAGAAGGCCCGATGGCAGACTTCTTTCAAGCAATCCAAAGCAATTAGGAGGCTCCTTAGACTCATTGAATGACATCAATTCTAGAATACAGTGTTCAAAAGTAGATGACTTGTCTCCGAGATCATCAGATGGTAAGATTTCACAATTCAATTTTGAGCTATTTTTTAAACTTTCCAATTTCTATTAGCTGACTACTGACTTTTTCTACATTATACATCCCTTCAGTTCCATTTTTATTACGTCCA
>JAHZNJ010000513.1:0-17696 GCA_027744475.1 Lepidocyrtus cf. sotoi NNG-2020
TTTAAATGAAAGTAGACTGCTCAAAATGAAAGAGTTAAGAAGACTTTCAACATTGTAGATTGTAAACACTAAATAGCGTACAAGCTTGAGTTTGACTGCTTCCATTTCACAGAATATTTATTTACCAACAGCTACACACGTCATCTCTACAACATCTTTAAAATATTTATGCAGATCTCGTCACTGTTGACAAAAAGGATGAATGAATGAATATATTATAATTTAAATCTACAAAAATGCACGTTTTCTTTCTTCCCTTCCCTTCTTTCCCATTCCAAATCGAGCAGTATAATCATAATCAATCGAAATGCATTAAATTTTATACATCATTACACAAGACCAGGAAGGCAGAGATCTTCTTTAACCTAAAATGTTTCATTCAATGCATACAAAATTGATTTCATTGTTATTCTAAGAATGTTCGTAGTTTCTACTACAAGCGTGACATTCAATTCATATATTTTTGTGAACAAACTATTTCCTTTTATTTTCGTGTGTTGAAATACACCCATCAACCTCATCTGCATCCTCTAACTAAGCAAGCAGTATCAATACAGTAGGAATAAGTAAAATATGACACTTTCTCCATTCTCTAGTATAAATATTGTTTACCCAAAGAGACTTTGTCATGCCATTTCTTACGCATATAATCTCTCGTCTCAACTAGAAAGCAATCACATCTAACTTTCTGTTATGTTCTGTTCATTTAAAATTCTATTTCCTCCCATCATCGTCTCCTTTTCAACAGCATCGCATTCGCATCAGTACAACGGAATTTTCCAGAGAAAATAGGAGAAGTAGTACTTACCAATGCGGAGTATTTTCTCCTATCAACATCCCAAAGGACAGAAAACATCATCCTTCTCATCGACCCATCCATTTTGCTACCGTCTCCAGTAACGAGTGCCACTTCAAGTCACTCCCTACTCCTACTATATTTATACATTTCCTCCAAAAAATATTTCCAGAGAGCAAGCGATGATGCAGATCAAGATCATCTCTCTCTCTCTCTCTTTCTGAGTCTATTGATTCCTTCTTCATCCGTCCTTAATATCGATTCTCTGATTTTTCTTACAAAACAAGCCTCTCAGTTCAATTCCTATTGTAACCCTTTCCGTAACGTTTCCTTTCCTTATCTTTTCTCAACGAGTCACCCGGATGGATCCCAGTATAAAACATCGCATCAGTTAGCAAATCTAAACCATATTGTTTGTATGTCTTACCAACCCGATACAGTATTCTTATTCAATCCGAATGATAGCTGCCGCCGCCGCCACATAGTAAAATCCCCATTCCAAATGATAGCCTTGATTAGACGGTGACCATAAAATGGAAAGATACAGATACAAAAAGCAAGCACCAGGATCAGTTCACCATCATCATTTTTATCCCTGTTTTCCACAGACTTAAGACTACGACGGCAGTGAAAAGCCAGCCAGAGAAGTCAAAGTCAAGTCTCTCTTCTTCTCGTTTCCCAAAAAAACGGCTACTGAGTTGCGATTGCGATCCTGTAGCAGTAGTGGTAGTAGTATCTAAGCAAAAACCGTTTTTAGCAGAAGTATCATCATCATAAGAACTGAGAACATTGGAAACAAGCGAAGACTTGAAACTCCACCCAAAGACACAACCAATCTGACTCCTACCACACCAATCGAATCATTGATACCCCCAACCAAACCAGAAATAGAGAGAGAAAGAAAGAGAGAGAGAGAGAGCCTTCTCACTCACATTCTTTCTTCTTTTCTCCACTTCTAGTTATAATGCTACCTAAAATGCTGTAATACATCCACAGTAGAGAAGTAGCAGCAGCATTCCCCTTTCTCTTGTGAACTGAGCTGAGCAGATAAAGATGATACGTAATAATAACAGTGATGATGTTAAAAAGTGGTGCGGCGGTGGTGGAAGAAGACGGCGACAGCTTTGCGCTGGTGCTGATGCTAATGCTGCTGATTCTGTGGCTTTACTATTATGTAGCCGACTCACCAGCGTCATTTACAAAATATTAAGTAACCATTACATATTACATTTATTATTCTTCCTTCTTCTCCGGATATTACAATTTAGAGCAGACTGGTGAGTATTAGGAGAACAAAAAATAATTTCCCGACTTTGACTCGACATCATCGACTTCGATTCACATTCACCTTTTTTATAAAAGTATAAAGGAAAGACTCGGAGGAAAGGGTAGAGCACGATACGTAAGAAATATGAGGAGCGATACCGGATTTATATAAAAGAGAGCTTCTGTTATTATGTCCTTCCTTCAACATGTAAAGTAGTAAGTTTTGTAATAAAAAAAACTACCCAGTTCTCTTCTCAGACTCCGTCTCTAGCTGGAATGTAATACAGCATTTAAGTATGTGTGTGTGTGTTGTGGACGATGATGATATGGTGGTGTTATGATTACGGCGATATGCGATGACGATGAGTGAGGAAGAAAAAAGGATGTAAGCAGTAGTATAATATTTAAGCATTGAGAAGAGTTTTTGGTTTGAGAGAGTTGAGCCTTTTTTCTCCTTCTTTTTTTACTGAGCTTGAGCATTGGAGCCAACAACACCACCGCTGCCGCTGCTGACGACGGCGATATATGAGGAAAACGAAAAAGAGTAAAATGAGAGCGAGTTGCGAGCAAACAAGAAATCCGTTTTTGCTGTGTTCCGTGTTATCGTGTATTTGTTAGGGTAAATGGTAGTAGTAGAGTAATACCTGTGTGAGAAAAACTTGTATAGTGGCCTGCTCAATAGTGTATACATGGCTTATATGTTATGAAGAAGATGATGATGAGCTCCTCACCATTACCATTGCTGTTGCTGCTGCTTCATGATATCAGCTCACAATAATGATGGTATAGCTAGCTCCTGTGTAGGGCGATGACGTTAAGGAAAACCAAGGGATTCATAGGCTATCACTGTAGAGATCACTAACCAATACTCAAATGATAGTAGTTGTTGTGTGTTGTGTTATGTTGTCCTGTTGTAATATACCGACGAGGTGGATGACGACGACGAGCAAGAGCAGTCAGCACTCAGCAGCAGCGTTTTCCCCTTGTTATGATGATAAAGAAGAAGAAGGGTACAGCAGCAGAGAGGCACGGGAAAGGGCGAAAAATGCGTATTGAACTTAGTGGGTTAGCTAGCACAGCAATAATAATAATAATATGAGAAGACGAAAAAGAAAAAAAAAGTTTTATGGAGAAGTGAGCAGGGCAGATGAAGAAGAAAAGAGTATTTATTTGTAAGGAAGGAGTAGTATGATGAAATGATGATGATGATGAGGTTGGTGGTGGTTGGTTGGTATTGGTGGATAGTGATACCAGTGGTGGTGTAATATACCAAGGAAAAACAAGAAAGAATGGAATGACACCAGCCGCAACTCTGACTGTCATCGCTATTATTATCTGAGAGAGTCAGTGATCCACATAGGGAGAGAAAAAACTTACTCGAAGGGCTCACTTACTCTTGGATGATGATAAGAAGAAGAAGAAAAAAGGAAAGAAACGTTTTAAGTAGGGTGTAAGCAAATTATAAACTTGGGGTATCATGGCATATCACTTACACCATACAAATACGGAAGTTAAAAGTTAAGTGAAAGTTTTACATTTTTCTTGTTGGCGAAAGTCGCATCTTTTAATAACTGGAAAGTAATTAAAAGTTAAATTTGAACTAAAAAGAAAAAAACGATGTATTTCAGTTTTTTTAAGCTTTTAAACAAAAGCTGAATTTGGCTTTCGTCAAGTCAGTTGCAATACGACAGTGCAAAAGTCAAAGTTTAAGAATTGGGGCAAGTTGAGACTTTTTTTGCAAAATGCATGTAAAATGCAACAAATAATAAATAAGCTGCCGTGGTAGAGTTTATAATAAAAACGTGATTTTTTATGACAAACTAAGACTTCAGTTTTATTAATTTGAAGTAAAACAACTTTTTTTAAAAACTAAACAAGAGAAGAAAGTGAAACAACTTTTGAAAATATTTTTATTTAAGATTAAAAACAGTTTGTTCGTAAACTTGTTCAAAGTGGCAAAAGTGGTCGAATCTAAAGTGAAGAAGTCGGTCGCTGTAAAGCGAGCTTCAGCTTTAAAGCTGGCTCCAGAACCGGTAAGCAGGAGCAGTGACTCGACGACCAAGTCCGGCACTGGCGTCGAGTCCAAGCTCAAGATAGAGCCGGGCTCAGGAAGTGATCATGACTGTGCGAATAACTCATCTCGCTCAGAGAATGCCAGTCCATGCCATTCGCCCAACACAAGTGGTACGTCTTATTAATTTCATTTTTGTTTTTTAAACTTTTGAATGAGTTGAATTTCCCAAAAAAAGCGATTACAGATAAATCATTAATTTTTCATGAAAGGCATATTTTCCACAATAGAAAAACTTAGAAAAAGCAAGGTTTAATTAAAAGATAAATTGTTAAGTAGCATTTTTAAATCTATAATTTAGGCAATCACTCTCCATCAAGTCTCAGAGGTAACGAGAGCGACAGTATGCCCCCAACAACTCTTCTCCCACAACTTGCTCATCTACCTCATCATCCAGGTCTACCTCCACATCATCCCCACTTTGCCTCCCTCCACCGTTCTCTCTTCCATCCATTCTTTCTTCATGATCTCGAAGCAGCGGCAGCTGCAGCACACGCACATGCACAACATCACCAAAATCATCAATTAAAAGGAGGTGATCATCATCCTCCTCCTCACCATCCAAACAGTAATCCCAACAATGCTTTAAATAATCCCAATTCATCATCTTCAAGTGGAGGTGCTACACCAAATCATTTATCTCCAGCGGTGTCAACAGTTCCACCGCCCTCCCACAGCAACACTTCCTCATCTTCAACGTCACCTCCATCAACCAAAAATATAATCATCCCACAAGCTTTAAGAATGGCACTTGGACTCGGTGCAGCTGGAATTCCAGGCCATCCATTCATGAATCCTGCGATTGCAGCTGCTGCCGTGCCATCATCTCAACCGGGCAGAGGTGGCGGTTCTGGTGGGAACAGTGATGGTCATCAAAACAATGGGCCTGGAAATGGTCCACCAACACCAGGTCAACTTCCCCCAGGTTCAATCGCAACACCAACACCAATCCAACTCACAAATCCCATGCTAGCAGCAGCAGCAACAATTTTTGTTATTATTAAGAGTTGGGGGAAAGACTGCAAAATTCAACAATTCTTAAATTTTAGATAAATATTTCAAACATTTTTACAGGTTGGGAATTGGTTCAAGAACAGGAGACAAAGAGATCGTGCAGCAGCAGCCAAAAATAGGTAATTTGAGATGATTTATTTTAGATTTTTGTCATCCATTCATTCATTTATTATGCCTCAACATAATATTTAGATTTTCATTATTGATAAGGTCACTCCTTGTATTCCTTATGCTGCCTTAGGGTACATTGTTCATCAACATCATAAAGTTCACATTTTGATTACAATCTCCATTTCATTCATAATTCATAATGGAAACAAAAATATTAGTATGAGCTTCAATGGAACTTTGTATGTAGAGTGAATCCCACAGGGCATTTCATGCATACGCTCAGCTCACTACTCTCACAATCTTGCGATACGACTGCACAAAAAAATATTTTTCCCAATGAAGAATTTTCAAGTTCAATGCAATAACGCAACCGTATTGTATTATAGTTAAATGAATTTAGCAACAAAGTTTTATTTCTTTTGTGTATGGGAAAATTTTATTATGAAACGGAAACAATCATATCCTCATCTCATCATCATCATCATAATGTTCCCTCTTCTCTATCATCATCATCATCATCACTACCACTCACTATTTTCTCCCCGATTAGATTGCTCTTGAGAAGAAGGTTAGATTATATATATATATGAATGAGTAGTGCACAAAAGGCAAAGCCTTCCGGCAAATGCTTTTCAAATGAAGAAGAGTCATCATCATCAACAACGTTTCTCTTGACATCATCCTTATGATGAAGATCATCATCAGAAAAGCATAACTAACTAAAGCTCTTTTACACGTTACATTACACTTTAAATTTACTCGACTTTACTTTGTAAAGAAAGATCACTCACTTGAGTTTGACTCTCGTTATTATCCCAGCGCACTGTTTTAGTTTTCAGTAAATTGTGAGGAAGGATAAAGGATACGCGGATGAGTGGAGTCCGAGAAAATTAGTTATAAATACGTTTCCTTCCTGACTCTTTGATCTATGAAACTCAAAATAACATTTCCTTGAAAAGGCGTATTACACAATATCACACTAACCAACCAACCAAACCTCACCACCATCACTTTTTCATTTTCTTTCACCAACAAAAAGAAAACTTTTATATAAATATGGAGTATTAAACTAGGTTTCTAGCCAATTTGAAACTTATCCATCTCATTCTTCATCTTTACAACAACAGCAAAGAGGCTGGAATTGAGTTGACAAAAATAATAAGGCAGGAGGATCAAACAGGATCAGATGAGATACAAAGCCTTACGTATTTCCAGGCAGATATAAATGAAAAAGAAAAAAAGAAGGTTGAGGCAGGAAAGGAGAGAAAAATAAAGGCGACATGGAATGGAGGAGAGTCAGTAAATAAGAGAGTACGAGATGGAGAAGGCTTAGGTGTAATTTAACTTTTTTCCGTATCAAACTAGAGAAGGATGAAGGTTTTTTCACTGGAGGAAACCAGTCAAGAAGAGATGTAGTTTAACCAAAAGGCTCATGTTTGTTGTCTTGTAATAATGAGGAGGAAGTTAGGTGTAGGTTTCAGCCATATCAACATGATAAGCTTCTATAGAGAGAGAAAATATACTCTTGAATTGAGTGAAAATGCGTCTTCCAAGTAAAACTATAAAGCTGAGTTTCAGTTCATTGTGTATTTTTATTTTTATTCGGCTCATGCATTATTATCATCATTACAGCCTATTTAAAGTGAGGAGAGAGACAAGAAAAAAGGGATTTTTGTTCCAACGAGACTAGGCCAACTGATTGTGTTATAAGCCTTCCTCTCTCTCTCTCTTTCTCTCTCTCTCTTTTCTCTTCTTGATCCATCTTCTTTTAAGCCGTATAAAAAGTGGAGGATAAAATAGTAAACCTGGCAATTTAGAGAAGTAGTGGAGATGGAGAAACAAGAAGGGATTATGATCAAAACGTGAAAAGCCATATTATCCAAAGAAAAAAGCTACCAGGCAAGGCAATAGCAATAATACGGAATAGGGAAGCCGTACTAAAATAACAAGAAAACTAGAACTAGAGCGAAAGCGAACTAATACTATCACCACTGCCACCACCGCCGTCTCTTTTTTATTTTTCTTTGCTTTTTTAATAAGGCTGTAACATTACATAAACTTTCTTTGAAAGTGGATGCACATTTAAAATTGGTTAAGCAAAGTATTATTTTTTGATAAAGGTGACCCCGACCAGCTTTACCAAAATTATTTTAATAACTATTTTGGTTAAAAAATAATAAGATTCTCTGTTTACATGCAGCTGCACTTCTCTCTTTCTCTCTGTGTCCATTGTCGGTAATTAATGCACATGAGACCTGAATTACAACAGAATGAGTTGAAATATGAGATGATTTTTTCTGTCTCACTCTCTCTTTGGAAAAATATCAAAGGGAATAATATATAGTAAGATGGAACAATGCTTATTAGTAATTTTCTAGTAGTAGTAATACTAATCTGAACTTACATCGATTTCGGTTTTGCTTGATATAAGGTCATCTTTCAATTCTGTAATTTAATGCGGATTTGATATGATACGTATGTGATATAATGATAATGATAAAGGATGTAAGTAATAATAGAACCGTTCACAATTGCAATTATAACGGACCTTCGGCGGATGGTTGTGTAAACACGATTTATTCTCTTCTTCTGACTGAATGAGATCGGATCTATATTACTAACGATAAATTCTGTAGACACACCGTATGCTTTGTGATTTCAATCAATCGCTGTAAATAAATTTTCATGAAGTTAGCACGCAGCGCAAGATTACAGCAATAATTAAAATTTTTTACATGACGAAAATCAAAAACTTAAGAGTTTGCAAAAAAATGCTTTCATATTTAAAGCGATTCAACCATCTTTGCTTTGCCATCTTTTGAAGCTCAAAGTTCAAGTCTAGAATTTGAACAAACTTCTAATTCTGGGAAGCTGGAAAAGATTTTTTCAAGCTTGTGGCAGTTGCTTGCAGTTGAAACAAGCCGTTTCATTACATCTCACTGTATACTAAAATCTAAAAAGTTATCCGACGAAAAATGGAGTGTTAGTCAAGCATAATCATATGCGGCAACTTCTTTTCTTCCTTTCTTCTCATCAAGACAGACTGTAAAAAGAGCTGCACATGACAAGATATTTTATTTTTTAAAGAGTGAAATTAATATCAACAGCATTAGCATAGCAGCAGAGGTTATATAATGTGATGCGATAGTTGTTGGATGGAAATAGAGCCGAGCCGATGCGATACTGGGCCGGACAAAAATATGATGCAAGACGAAAAAAGTGTCAACTCAATACAAACACAAAGAGTGATCAAAGGGCCGAATTAGAAAAAAAGGAAATTCATCATCATTATAATAAAATATTATATACAGAAAAAAAGAAAAAACACAAGGGCGGTGTAAGTAAGTAATATCATCCATGGTGTTGCTTTTTCTTCTATGCTGCTGTGCGTTGCGTTGATTGTTGGATTTGTTTGATACGATATGATTTTGATGATGACGGCTAGTTGATACTTTGATCCATCATTTTCTAGTTGAGTTCTTCAGTGAAGAGGAGAAGGTCAGGGGAGATGCGACAGATGCATCAAAAAGGTAAAGACAAAAAATGCATCTCGCTCTTCTCTCCTCGCCTCGCTATTCTCATTCAGTGCAAACTTCACAAGATCTCGTTCTCGTACAAAACAAAGCCGAACATTACCTTCATCATGATAATATGATATAATATAATATGCAGTATCCAATTACAGACATGGATGGGGTAAAAACTGAAATACGTAGTGCGAGAGAAAGAATAGCATGGACTGAAATTCATTCTAAGTGTAAGATTTATAAAGCAATTAAAATATTGTTTTAAACTGATTTTGTAGTTCATTCAAATTTTTATTTTAAATTGTTCGTTTCTTTCCAAAAATGTTTATTACTCTTCTTCGACTTAAAAAGTTACCGAGATTCACATTACGAACATTTGAATGCATCAGCCAAGAAAATAAAATCTGCAAAACTTTCCGATCGATTTTAACCTCAACCTTTTGAGAGTTCTGTTGAGGAAAATAAAAATACCTAATATGTATTTTATAACAAAGTTGTAATCTCACTGTCGATTTTCTCTGTTTTCCCCAAGGAATGAATGAATCCAAATACACACGGAGTCGATCTCAATCTATTGTCAGGATTCAGGATTATACGATACGATTCCCACTCTCTCGCTATAACAAGCACAAAAAGAAAATGCAATCAGTAACGTAAACTTTGAAAACAATTGAAAGAATACAAAAAGAATTGGTTTTTGTCAGCAATGGCAGAGAGAATAGGGAACGGAAACAAAAAGCAGCAGCAGCAGAATCTTTTTTCGGGATTCGGAGAATGCTGAGCTGCAAAAGATCGGAGAAAGATAAGATATATCACGGATCAATAACTTCAGCTCCAATTGCTTCTCTCCGTTCTCTGCCAGTCAGTCTCTTTTTCTTTCTCTCTGTATAACTCTGTTTTTGTCTGACTGGACCGTGTTATTTTGTGCTATTATTATTATGGCTTTGTTGACAAAATTTGCTTTGTCGTCGCGTGTATGTTTTCCTTCTGCTGGGAACATTAATACAAAGGAAAGGCGGAGAGCAAAAGGAAAGGAAAAAGAAAGAAGGAAGGAAGATAATGTTTTTTGTCAATTTAAATTTGAACTGGGGGAATCCAATTTGTATCTTGTTATCTCATTTTTACTCGCTACAGTGGTGATTCTAGGTTATATCAACAACGCAACATGATCACATCACGACGATATGAATCTGACTATAGACGTAGAGCGAGAAAGAGAGCGACAAAAATATCTCAATCAAATTAAGCAACAATCTCAATTTTATACTTTTGGGTTCCAATCTTTTTTGTTCTTTCTTATTTGAATATCATCCGTCATCTCATCATCACCATCCATACTATTCGTTTTTCTTCTTCAACTTTATTTTCTGCTTCAGTTAAGCTCTTCTCTCTATCACACACACCAGTCTCGATTCTTTTCCGGTGAGAATAAGTGGAAAAGTTAGGAATAACTTAATTGTGTCATCAACACATCAACTAACCACCCTTTTTGCAAAAGTTTGTCGGAGGATAATATATAATCAATGAGTTCTTAGTTTGGTGACAAACAGGCGCAGTTATGTATTAGACTGAAAAATAAAATAACATATAACGAATAATAATTTGGAGTTTGGAGGTTCCCTTTTATAAATATTTTATTCGACAATCGATCCATTATATTCTTCCAAATCCTCCGTTTCAAAAACTGAATCTCGTGTAAATTAAATAGAAAACTATCAACAATAAAGCTTACCAGTTTCCGGGAGAGGATTAGAATATAATAGGATGGACAAGTCTCCTCAAACAAACTACGTTACGGAAAAATCACTTTTACTACGGTACGCGGGTAATAGTGAGCCGAATCTAACCCTCCCTAAAAATAGATTGTGTGATTTGCTTTGCTTTGATTCTTTTTTTGCTTGCTCTACAAATTCGGTAAATAAAGAGGACAAAAGCGACAATGAACTTAAATATATTTAGTTCAAATCTTGTTTCTCTCGTTTGTTTATTCATTGATTGAACTTGTTTAGTTTAAAAATGATACATCTCAGCACTCAGCAGCAGCATCATAAATGGGCATGGGTTTGTTGTATTGTACGTATCAGTCAGATAAATAAAATTTCAAACATTTATCCTCTCTGCAAACTTTTTTATCCTACTGAAACAAAGTCTAAAAATTGGCTACAGCAGAAACTCAAAAAGCCGTTTATATTTACGGCTTTAATTCAAAATACAAAAATAATTTACAACAATGAAACAACTTGTTTTGTTCATTTTTTATTACTTTTGTTAAACTGAGCTATCAACATAGCTCTTTCTCTTTTATACAAAGTATAGCAAATAACTCACTTTATACATGTCATTGCTACCATCCTGTACTCGTATTGTATGAATTGCGATCAGCATAAAAAAGATGATTATGATTATTATGATCCAACAACATCCAACAATGTAGATAGGCAGTATTTTTTCTTACTAAAGGAGAAAAAAGTTGCAATTGAACATTGAACATGAACATTTGTAAAGTTCAAAAAAATTCCAAACGAGTGAACATATCAGACTAATCGGATTTAGACGGGTGAAGTTATTTATTGTAGAGAGAGAAAGATGAGGGGATATTCCATGCAATTACTTTATATTTATCACGTACACGATTTTCGTTTTTCAGTCGCTGCGCTGCTGTTATGTTGTTGCTGCTGATTTTGTGGTAGCAGTAAGAACAATATTAAAAAACTGCTACTAAATTTATAGAAAAAAACTAAACGAACAAGTTATGGAGGGAGTCTATTGTTGAAGTAGTAGACGTTCAGAAGAAGAAAGATAATGAGGATATGGATAATAATGAAGACATGTCTTAGTCTGACATTGATTCTCTTACAGAATGATGATGATGATGATATATTTCTTATATTATGCTTATATATTGAGTCTGATACGACAATGATGATGGCGATTGCAATCTTGATAACAATTTCACAACCATGCAGGTTATGAGCAGACATAGAGAGAGACATGACAGACAAAATAAAAAGAAACTTTTAAAAAATATAAATTAGACGATCATGTATAATATAGTCTTTGAAAGAAAAAAAGAAAAAAAAGAAAATGAAACAATTCTCTCTCATTTTTTTCTCTTCTTCTGCTCATCAGAATCATCTTCTTCGTGACAGGAGTCCATTTCATGGGATTGCAAAAACTGAAACTCGTTTCGTATCTTCATCATCTCCTCATCTCTTTTTGTTTCTCTCTCATTTTATATGAAACATCATGAATTCCGCTTCCATTTTATAATACTTTTTTTTCAGTCGACGAAACATATTTATTGGCTGAGCAGACAAGAGAGAGAAAGAGAGACGTAAAATAAGAAGAAGTAGAAACAAAAAATAACTAAATAGTTTCAGTTTAATATAGTTTTCATTTCAACAAATGCAATCTGTTCTTTCATGTTCGTTGATCATGTCAGGTTTCTTCCTCATTTTATTTTTCGTATACAGTTCAGTACTCTCCTGCTTCAAATGTCCAATAATTCATTGTTCTTTCTGTTCTTTCATGATTACACAAGATAGTGCAATGAGAATGAGATGGTGGAGTGGAGGAGCTGCTGCATAATAGGCTTCGTCAATTTTCTTCACTGCTCTCAAACCAAACGCCATTTATATTCTCCGTAAATTATTCGTTAATTCTGGTTTTCTGTTGATGATGTGCACGGTTAAGAAGATGGACGGACGGACGGATATGAGCAATGAGCTTGAATAAGGTAGTAAGAAAAGAAGATGGCACCATTGCCACGGGGCTTGCTACACAGTTTAGTTTTGTCTGCGTTTTTTGCAATTTATGGTTGTAGTGGTGGTGATGACGATAAGAAAGGATGATTTTGAGAGGAACATTTCATTTCGTTTAGTCACTTGGCTATTATCTCCTCTCAGCATGAAATGGTCATGCTGTACCACTGCACCACCGCATATATAGCATATGGCGAACTAAACAATAAAAATGTTCAGGAAAAAACTACGAAACAAATAATAATCATGGAAGAAAAAATAAGAATAAATGCATTCAAGGTTTCTTTTATGCTACTTTTTTCCTTGTTGGATTTTGGATTTGGTGGTAGCGTTCATTTTGGTCTTGTTGGTTGGTTTCACTGCATTACCCGAAACCTGAAGCTTAACCACAAAATGTGGCCAGACTGGAAAAGAAAAATTATTAACAAAATAACAAAATATCCTTGGATTCAGAATCCATGATGGCTGCCTTTTTAGTGGTTAAGATAAGGCGAAGAAAGTATAAAGCAACCAAAAAACCACTAAATAAATGTAAACTCCCTCAAGCCATGAAAACCTGACTTTTCTTCTTTAAAATTGGATATTAGCCCGTTTATTAATCACAGCAGGTTACATTATATAAGTGGCTAACTTGTGTAGCAAGTTGTAGGAAAGGAACTGTTGAAATTGTTAACAAAAAGTGGTCTACGATTTACAGATAGGCATAATGATGTGGGTGCATGTTTATGTGAGATCAAATTCTACTGGATGCTCACTTGTTCAGTTTTAGTCTTGCTTTGCTTAATAAAATGCTGAATGTTGAAAAACAATTTAATTTAAGATTTTTTGTAAACTTTCCTCCAGCAGAGGGTAAAACTCAGCAATACAAAAAATGATCTTTAGTACAAGAAAACAGAAGCATTTCAATATTTACGCTGATATGTTGCTTCCTCTCCAAACTTTATATGAAAATGAAAATGACATTTTAAAATAATTTCTTCAAAAATCGTTTCTTGTTACATCATAACAATATTTTGTGCGCGTTTCATGGTTTTCTTGAACAAAGCGTTTCTTTAATGGACACATTTCATTTGAGACAAAATATTGGGTAAGTTAGTTAAACTGAGATGAGGATTATGACAACAAATATTTTTCCTGGTCGTGGTAAAATTACTTAATAAGCTATTTTCTATGATTTGTTATTTCATCGATGATGAAACCGTCAAAAAGTTGTCAAAATCGTTTTTGCTCCTATTGGTATTTCATTTCATATTATGAAAGAATGTCGTTGTTGTTTTGTTAAGATAAAAGTCTTTTTTTCTTCTTAAACTTGCCTGGACAAGAAAGGAAAGAAGGTATCAAATGTCCCTTTCAGCTTTGGTTTCATTTTCTTTTAATTCCTTTGCAGTCTTTCTTTAGCTGAAGTAGAAAGAGAGAGAGAGAAAGGCTGATGCTGTTTCACTAATGATGGTGATGATTATGACGAGAGGAGAGTTGATCCGATTTTAGTCGATCCCTTCGTCAGCCACATAAAAATCACTTTGCAGAGTAGAGTGAGTGAGTGAGTAATAATAACAATAATAGTAATGCATTTATTAGGTTTAGTTTAGTTTAGTAGTAACAGTAGAGGGTTCGCGTTTAAATCATTCTGTCAATGTCAACAGAAAGTGTGATAAGCCGGGTTCAGTTCATTTCATAATGCACTCACTCGCTCGCTCACTCACACACAATCTGTTTCTTCATGTGAATCAAGTAAGAATGGTTGTGGCTTCATTTCGTTGTCGTTGATCCTGATCCCCAGAAAACTTCCTTTCTAGTAATAAATCTAATGTGCTGTGTTGTAGACTGAACTGAATAAAGTCTTTTATTGTAAATCCATCCATAGCTCGCACGCATTAGCATTAGCATTGGCATTAATATGCATTGTTATTGTAAAACAGCTTAATTTCTCACCATTCACTACAACTCGCTCATTTTTCTTAATATTTCCTACTCTACTTGCTCATCTCTTCATGAATGACTACCACATTTTCACCACAACAGCACAGCCCGAATTTTTCTATTTATGAGCTTAACACTGAAAAATATACGGATTAGGCCACGTAATACAAAAACAACAAAAAATTTATTTTGTAGTAGAGCAAACGAGCCACTTTCATTCAGCAGTAGTAGTTCCGTTTGTTCTCTGCAGCAACAACAGCAGAAGCAGATTCATTCATTCATAATCAGAAAATCTTAATATCCGTTTTTCTGTTCCTGTTTTAATGCACCTTTTTTCTGAGTGAGTACAAATTTTACTCCTGTCCCGCCGGACGATGATGTTGATGATGGTGATTATGATGAAGTTTTGTAGGAACGTGGCATTGTTTGCGATGGGTATAATGTACGCTACATTTATTCTAATACTGTGATTATGATGATCAGTCTATGAATGGATTAAAGCCATTGAATGTAGGGATTATCGTTTGCTACGATTACTGTATTGTTTGGTTGTTGGGTGCGTGCAAGTGTGCCTGTCTCGTACAATAAAATAAATACTATATGCCATTAGAAAGAAACTGTCCACTTCATTATCTCCATTCAATCAGGTATTTTTCTTCTCTCGTCCATTAGCCAAGTGTTCAGGCAACAGCAGCAGGGTAAAGGCAAAGGTAAAAGCCTCTTGAAACGACTCCGTTTCACGTCGTTGCTTTGCTTAACTTTTCACAAAAATGAGGAAAAAGGGAAAAAAAGGAAGTTTCACTTTTAATTTTTCTTGTGGTGATATGGTAGTACCTGGCACACCTGAGCTCTCTAATAATAGATGCATAATGCATACATGAATAAATGAAAGAATGGAATAATCTTAGCTTTTTTTCTTCCATTGCCATTGATGTCTTTATGATGAAAAATGATTTTTCTCTTCTGATTTTTGTGGTTTAGATTACAACACCACCTGGGATTGATTGGGAAACGGGCTGATTCTGAAGACCCTGATGATATGGATGACAAAACACCACCATCCTCCCCCATTCCCTCTGAACTCGGGTCGGAGTCGGACCTCAGCCTAGGCACGAATTCCCCACCACCACCTACCTCCTCCAATAATTCTCAAACCTCTCTACCTTCCCCAACGAGTAACAATAGTTTGAATAATAATAACCATTCTCCTCTTAATCCTCATCATCCCCTACACTCACTAAACCATCCCTTATTTTCTTCACTTCCATCATCAACGTTTCCTTCGTTTGGTTCTCCAACGATTCCGATTCCTATGGCTGGTCTTGCAGGTCTTGGTCCTCTGCCAAGTCCTGCTCATGCAGGGGCGCCCGGTTTACCACATCATCCACTCACCCATCATCATCCTCATCATCCCCCTCATCCATCTCTATTCAGTAGTCTTGCCTCACTTCACGGATTTCCCTCAGCGGCGGCCATGTCGATGCACGCCGCAAATGCTGCTGCGGCAGCCGCTGCGCTATCGGGGAAAGGAAGTCTCTTCTCGATGCCATTAGAGTTGCATAGACCATTTCTCAAGCAAACCACTTCACCTGACAGGCCCAGTTCACCGTCGTGAATCTACTTTCAATCATCATTTTCCTCCATCTTAGGATAATTACTTAATCGTGCACAACCAAATTATCCACCTCCGCTATCATAATATTCTTTCTTTTACTTACAACAATCGATCCTCCTCGTCATTGCAATGAACGTATCCACCACCCTTTTTTTACCAATTTAAGATAACGGTGCAATATATTTTGTTTCTCTCGTTCATTTCATTTCAAACCAATTTGTACTTTTACAAGCGCTATTTAATTTTTTAACAAGCGTCAGATTTTTTCTTCTTCCTACGCGAGAACATTGTTTTACGTTATTTACCAAATAAAATGACTTTTTCTCTTTATTTTATGATAATCTCTAAAGAGAAAAATTCATTTTATCTCCTTTATAAGCACATAAATCTTATGTCAGGAATATTATTAAAAGCGATCTTCATTCTTCTTATTTGGTCAGCGCTGTACCTGTCACAAAAAGGACGCAGACCACACTTTCATTTAATGCGTCCCACAAGAAAACCAACAATTTTTCCATTTATCCACGCGATTACTAAAAAAATTGCTTTAAAATTATCTGATTTCTTACAAAAATGATTTGTCCCTTCCTTTTCCTCATTACAGATTAATCTTTTACCACAAAAATGTTTAACTTTAATGTTTCTGTATTCTGTATTGTGAAAGCGTGCACATAACATTCTGTAACTTGTAATTTAATGTAGTGAATGTACTGTACTGTGTAAAAAAATATTTCTAGACATAAAAAATATTCAGTGTAAAATAGTTATTACAGAATAACTGACTTACTTCCGTCGTCATCGGCCCTCGGTGTCCATTTATTGTTCAAAGTAACAAAGTAAGTAAAGGAGAAATATACACTCTGCTGTGTTTTTAGTTTGTAGATATTTAGTAATTTATGTGAAACCGTCATAAAAATATAAATTATTATCATTATTATAAAGCTAGTTTTGATCATCATCATGTCATTATCATTACTGTTATATAGTAATTTACTACTTAATTAAGTATATGGAAGTATATAGATTTTAAAAGTAAACGGAAATAATAATAACAAAAATAACTATCAGTGACGACGATTACATAGAATTCCAATTATTATTACTACTTAAGTTACACATATTTACAGTTAAGTAAAATGATTACGTCATACCTAAAAAGGGAAAAACTAAATTAAAAAAGTAACTTTAAAAAAATAAAAAAGAATTACGAAAAGTTAATCTGAGCTGAGCAAAAATACAGATTTTTTAAATTACATAAAATATTTGCAGAAAGTCTTAACATTGCATTCAATGACTTTCTCTCTATGTGATTCAAGAAGGAAATACAAAAAGGGTTTCATTTTCATGTATCATTCATTCATATATTAGGCTGAGAATAAAAAGGTAGCATGATGATAAAAATCCAAGAACGAATCGACGACTTTCGAAGAAGAGGTTGGGCTTGACTTGAGCTTTTTGACTTTGAATGAGTTTTCATCAAAAGAGCAACGCCATGCTAAGCAGGAGCAGCATAACAAACGAAATAATATCGCAAACGCAGAATATATACCATTGCATAATAGGATTGTAATGGATACGATCCTCGATTTTGGTTGGATTCCAAAAGGATACGACG
>JAHZNJ010000514.1:0-11994 GCA_027744475.1 Lepidocyrtus cf. sotoi NNG-2020
AGGTGTAATCACCATGAGTAAAGGGGAAAGAATCGATTTTCATGGAAGTAATGAGACGGCATAATAGTTACAGGTTTTCCCTAAAGACCCGTCGTTTCAGTCATATAGTGTAAAAGTAACAGCATTGTAACGATAATGATCGCTGTATTTTTTGTACGAAAATTATAGTACTTTTCCATTTGTGCGTTGCGTTGTTCCTGTAATCATCAACAACAACAAATCTGTCCAACTAGTAAAGTTCATTTCCATTTCAAGTACTAGACGGCTTTTTTCGATTTCGTATTTTGAAAATGGCGCGCTTTCGTTTTCCTATTTTGCTGGTGCTTTTTTCCTCTTTGTATACATCGCATCAGCGCGCAGCGTTCTCTGACCTTTTCTACGCGATGGCAATAAACTCTTTGTTTTGTTAGTTAGCACTGTGTGGCTTTTGAATTTGCATAAAGTGCGTCAAAGAGTAAGAAGAATACTCGAAAGCGCTTCGCTGCACTTTCGCTATCAAATAATGAATTTTGAACGCTGAAAATAACTTTAAATCATCAAAATATATGCAAATTAGTACTTCCACACACAAAGAAGAGAAAACGAATTTTAAAAATCCAACAGGATATGCATATCCAGACAACCGACTTTTACAGTTGCACTGTACATACAACAAAACGATAATGTATAAAACTGAAAAACTAGAAATATAACATTACTAGAAACGAAAAAGCCTGTTTTTTNACTGAAAAACTAGAAATATAACATTACTAGAAACGAAAAAGCCTGTTTTTTGTTGTTGATTATTTACGCTGATGATTGCAGTTTGTAATGCAGTTATAATGTAAATGTAATGGCGCCATAATCAAATTGGAATTTTTGCTTGAAAATGAGAAAAGGGATATTATACAAATTTAAAAGATGAGAAGGAGACTGTCGTATAACGTCCAGTGTAAAGTGTAATCAAGATATCTTAAATTGCGTTAAAAAATATGGAGGGAAATGAGAGCATTTGTCTGGCACACTGAATCTAAAACGAAAAGAAAATGAAGTGAAAATACTTATCTACTTTAGTGATGGGAGTTTTGCTTCTGAGTTCTCACTCACAGACATTTTTTGCTCATCTCACATCATCATGGCACCATCATTATAGCTATTACGCTGTTGAAATGCGAGAAACAAAAGAGTAAAATAAATGACATGTTCCTTTCATAAGAATGAAGAAAACGTGCTCACTTGCTTGAGAGAAGAAATGGAGGAGCATTGTATGGACATCATTTCTTCTTATTTTACTTGACAAAAGCAGATCTGATTCTTATTTTTCCTCATTTCTGAGATTCTTTCGTCGATGAAAAGGAGACAAGATCGTAGTTAGCAATAGCAAACTGCGAATAATTTTCGCAACAAATTACCAGCAATGAAAAAGGAGACATACATGCATCTTTTGTTACTAGTTCGTCTCTTTCGAAAATAGAAAACTGAAACTCGCTATACAATACAAAATATTATTCTAGTGCTGCTGCTGTTATTGGCTTAATCTCCTCTCCTCATTTCCCAGAATACTTTTCCCTTCAAATTGCTGTCATCATCAGGCATGAATTTTCTACTGAAAACTGTTATAAAGAGCTTAAGTTAGTAGGAAGCAGGAGCTTCTTCTTTTTCCAACAAGTTTTTTCAAACTAATCATGACTTTAAAAGACAAAAGAAAGAAAGCAGCAGCAAAAAATTTGTTGAGTACTTAGATACTTTCGTAGTAGTTGTAGTGGAGGGAAGGAAAAGGAGCGCATAACGGGGAAATCCGTTGTTTCCTGTTATAAGGTCATCCCCATACATTTAGGTACTCATTCAGCAGCGCAGCATAATAATAAAGAATATTCAAAGGAAACAATGGGGAAGTCAATAAAGAAAAGAAAGAAGCAAAAAAAACTTTTTTAGAACTCCTTTAGAACCACTATACAACCTAATAGAACTGTGTTCAAGTACAGAAGAGCAACTCGTTTTGGTGGTGGTGGTGGTGCTGATAGTGAGGATGACGACGATGATGATTATGTTCAAAACGTGATAACATATTCCATGATGCAAAAAAGAAACCATTCTTGCTGTTTATCTCTTTCGAAAATATCCTGCTCTCACTCAAGAGAAGAAAACGCTACGCTTTCTATCGGTAGCGAGCATAGTACTTACTTGCAAAAAAAATCTTTCTTTTTTGATACTTTTGTTCAACCTACTCGAAAAGAATCAAATGGGTATTCGAGTGCGCTACAGGATTGATACAACCATTGTAGTAGTAGTATCTCATCACTTTTCCTCGTCATCATCGTCATCATCAGCATCATCAGCAACAACTTTCCCTAACTGAACTACATCGTTCCTGCTGCTTCGTGCTCTGTTTTGTAATCCAAACACTGCTGCTACTGCCGCCGTTACTCTTCCTTTTACTTGTTAAGGTTTTTCTTTTCGAAGAAGCAAGGAAACACTTGAGATTATATTTAGGCTCTCTACTCTCGTTCCCTATTTTTTTAACTTGTCGTGGCGTGTGATGGGAAAGTCTATACATCAAACAATGCACCACCGTCTTGAGCATATCTGCTGCTTCTCTCTTCTCTTGAATTCTCTTTACTTCTTCCTGAAAGAAGGAATTGATAAGGTTGAGAAGGTGGGTTGATATGATATTATGCTGCGACTGCTGCTGCTTTTACTACGCTACGCCATCGTCATCATATCATCGCTTAAACCGACTACTTACTTTCTTTTCTTTGAAGAAGGATATGTTCATTTATGTGGTTACAGAGTTATTATTATAGCGTGTGCCTTCATGCTCGAACACTTACACAACTGGGGAGGAAAGCGGAGATGACAAGAAAGGTAGAAAAGAAAAAGAAATGCACAAGTAGTAAAGTAACAGAAGCAAAGGCAGAAGCAGCAGATATATTTCAAAGCTACTCTCTCTCTCTCTCTCTCTCTCTCATTCTGTGCTTTGTTCTCCTTTTCACGAGGTTTTTGTTGAAAGTAGTCGCACTAGTAAAAAATCGGAAGTGTCAGCAAGAATCTTTGAAAAATGTATTTAGGTTGCATGATATACTTAATATAAGTAGAACTTTTGAGCGAGACATCACCACCACAACTCTCTTCAACAAACTGCTGATATTTATTGAGCTGCTTTAGCTGCTGCTCCTGCGTATACTTCATAAAGTAGATAGGTAGTATCATCTCTCTGCTTTCTTCTTTTACTGAAATCCGGACTTCCATCCTTTCATTCTCTGGCTAGAGAAAGCTAACAAGGAAATGGGGAAAGAAATGTGTGGAATGCTTTTAAAACTGACAAGGCAGGTTTCTCTCTGCTTCTTCGTTTGTGCTTTTGCTTTTCTTCTCTTTCAAGTTGGTTTCAAGACAAGTGCGTTTAAAGAAATCTGATAGATATATCGCTTGAACGAAGAAAGAGAGAGGTACAAGTGGGCCACGTGGTTCATTCATTCACTGAAAAAGACGACCTTTCTCCGTCAAAGAAATAGATAAATTAAAATGCCATGGGTTCATTACGCGTTCTGTCTCTCGAATCCAGAATTAAAAGTTTTACTTGTTACATATCAAAGAATCTGATATACTTACTTACTTATACACAGCAGAGCAGCAGCAGATGTAATTCTATAAAGTGCAATTTTAATTTACGACGATGCAAGCAAATGAATGGACCTTGGTTGGAGGAACATTTTTTTTTACTAAAATGGTTTATTTTTGGTACGCATAATATTCTCTTTCTCTATGACGAGGTCGAGTCAAGGGAAGAAAAGCTACCGAATAATTAATGATTTGCAGGATGTTGCAGTTAATGTGTTTCAAACTTGCTGCAAAAAACCATACAATTCATCTCTCTTACCTTCAACTTCAACTCTCTGACGATCATTCAGTCCTTTTAAGTTGTTTTAGTGAAGTTAGTAAAGACTAATGATTTTGGCAACATCGATGATGACGCTGTCTAAAAAAGTGGTACAGCAAAAAAAAAGAAAGACGTTCATCGCCTGTTTCTTCAACTTTCATCTCAAGCCCGTTTGTTGGTGTTGATGTTGTTATGTTGTTGACGATGAGAAATTTTTCTTGAGCTTGTGTTTATACTGCTGCACACAAGGTTTAATGTGTGCTTGTGTCTTTTAAAGTATCCTTGTGTTTAAAGTGGGTGGCCTAAGCTTAATCCTTGTTCTGTTCTCTCCTGTTTCTTTCTTTATTCCTTTCACTCTTCAAAAAAATGGAGGAAAGCTTAAGCTGGCTTTACCTCAAGGAATTTCCTCCTCAAAGTCTTAGACATTTTTTTAACTCAAAGCATTTACAGTTTTCTTCAAGGTTAAATACGGAAAGAAATAGTGTTTTCTTGGTTGGCCTCATATATTACAAACTGTCTGATAGTTTCTTCTTCTTTTTTCTTTTCATTTCATTTCTCTTTACCTTTTTCCTCACTCCCTTGACTGACACATTATATAAAAGCCCATCGTATTGCATCGTAGTAGAATCAAGAGTGTGGATTGGGGCATTTTCTCTTATTTTTGGAAGCATGACCAACAATAAAAACAGAGATCAGGGCATGTCATGCCATGACATACAATAAAGATGGGAAAAAGAGGTAGTTTTTTTTTGTTTTGCCCTTTCCCTGTTTTCCGTGTCCCAGTTTCCGGTTACTGAAGAAAAAGCACAGCACAACTCTTCTCTTTTGTAGCTCGGAATTCCTTCTTCTAGAAGGATTTAGATTGTACGTTTAGGAAAGATTGCATTCAGTTCTTTAGCAGCAGTTTAATCTTTTTTGTAAAGTAAAATTATATTGTGTAGTAGTGGAAAGTTTGCACTTTTTGTTGTAGTAGATCTTTTGGACAGAGAAATTTAGCGTGACAGCAGGAAAGAGGAGCACAGCAGCGAGTTTTTGTTGTTCTGTAGACTCAGCTTTTCTTTTGGATGTGTGATTCGCACCAAATCAACTCAATTGTGTTCTTCTTTACTGTAAATCATGTATCTTTTACAAAACAAGGTTGTCTAGTTCATCTCACAGTGAACATAACTTACAGGCCAGGGTTTAGTTTATAGTTTAGGTTTTAGACTAAAGCAAGCTAGAATACCTTGTTTCAAATGTCTTGTCTTCCAGATCCGGTTTTGAGCTAACGTTTACTGACAGCTTATAAATGGTTTAATAGAGTGTTTTCGTGTGAGGATAAATTTAGTGTTCCCTGTTCCTTTAGTCTGGTGGACTCGGCCATTTCCAACCTTGAAAGTTCATTTTAGCCTTTACAATTTTAGTGGATATGCACTTCATCCAATTTATTACAGGCAGAGCAGAATGGGAGAACCCGAGAGAGCCAAAGAGCTCGAGAGAAGAAAAATAAAAAGAGCGAGAATTCAGAGTGGCATTCAAGAAAAATTCAATTAATTTCTTTGTCTGATGTATGAATGTAGGTTGCAAATTATTTTTAAATAATGGCTTAAATCGATTTCATTCCTAAAAGCATCTATTTTTTTCTTATTATCATTCTCATCCTAATATTATGTATGTGATGCGATATAGCGTATTTCATTATCTGCAGAAAAAAAGTAACTTTATGAAGAAATTATGTGGGCGGCTTACTATAATAAGGAAGCTCTTTCCCTTCCTAAAAATGAAAATGCCACATGAAAAATGCAAAGTAAAATTCGATGTAGCTTATGTTTGCTTCATTACCCCGACCCGCTTACTACTCCATTCGTACTTTTTCTGCCTTCGGTTCTATTAAAAAAGTTAATACCTGCTAACTTACAAGAGATTATAATGATGATGGCGGCGGTGGTGGAGCGCTACGGCACGGTGGTGGTATAGGGATGAGGTGAGGAATAGAGAAAAGCGGATCTTTTTACAGTGAGAATGTGGAAAAAAGTAAAAATCTAGTTTTCCCCTCCTATTACGAGTTTTTTATATGGAAAAGCGAAAGAAAACAGAGGCTTTACAAAACTGCTTTTTGCTTTAAAATCCTTTTTGTTAAAAGCATACTACAACAATACTTTTATACTTTCATCTAAAAAATAACTAAAACTTGAGAGAGTGTGCGATGTGCGATGACTGCCTACATAGGTACGTTGTTGTAGACTCTCTCTAATTTTATTGTTACCATCGCCATCATTACTATTACAAAGAAGAATAGAAAAAGGAAAAGAAGAGGGGGAATGAAAGTTAGTAGTTAGTTGGTTCCTTGTTTTTATTTTTTGCATGGGCACTCAAAACTTTTTTATGCTCGATGATACTAATAGCTTTACCAGTTTTACAGATTTTTGTGCTCTTTTCCCTCTGAGAGAGAAAGAAAGAGAAAAAGTGGTGGAGTGGGTTAACTTTATTCTTCCGGAAGTAAAGCTGAACTCTCCAACACTCACTACTTACTCGTTACTCTTCTCTCGCTCTCTCATTCTTTCTCTTCCCGGTAAACTTTACTCTTAGCTTTAGTTTTATTTTCCTATTGTTATTACATAATAACATTGTAATGCAAGACTTAAGCTGAGATTTATCCTCAGAGAGCTGAGAGAGATCCCAGCAGCAGCAGCCTAAAGGAAGAAAAGTAAGACGAGATTGGCATAACGTATTAAGTAAAAGAGAAACGTATATGCTTATTTAAAAGTCTATCCATGAACTAAGTTTGACACGAGGAGGAGGTTTGAGTTGAGATTTGAGAATCGAGAATCAAGAGACCACCGCACCGCCAGTTGGTTGGATTCTACTGAATATAAGATTGGAATGAAAAAGATTATTATTTTAAGTAGAATGCCACTGCTGCTGCACTACACCTCTATTCAACTCTCAAAACAGTAAAAGTAAACTGCTTTTTATGCACTAATTAATTCTTAAATTAGAGAGTGAATAAATATTTTGCCTCACTCAACCAACTGACTACTGCCACTACCTAGTAGCTCAATTATTTCTAAAAGTTGTGGACCTAAACATTAATTTAAAATTTCTATTTTTTTACTTATTAAGCTCAAAGCTCAAGTCTCCTTGCTGCAAATGAGATGTGATGTGTGATACTATGTTACGTCTAAAACGAATTCTGCTTTGAATTCCTCCTCGTAAAAATACTAAATTGGCTGAAAACAGAAGAGTTAAAGCTTAAGCTGTGTTGTCCTCCAATACGTTTGCTGCCTTGTCATAATTTGTATTTTTTTATAATAACGGAGAGAAAGAAGTAGAAGTGATTGCTCTGCATAGTGCCAGTGCAGCGCCAAGCCAGCCAAATTTTCTCGGTATAGGCACAAGCACAACCAAAGCCGTTTATTAGATCAGTAAACTATTCTAAAACATGCAACATACTGTACACCGCATTTATTTCTGCAGGTTTCTCCAATGCGGTAAAAGTCAGCGAGTTCGGAATTCATAGAATAAATAGATTTTTTTTATTATTAGTACAGTTTCATAGTTTTGTTCTCCACTAGGAAATCAGAATTTTCTAGTTTCACCCCAAAACGGATAGGAAAGAAATAAAAATGTACACATTTTGTTTTCTTTTGTGAGCAATGAGCATGTGAATGCGAAACTGTTTCGAAAGTCCAAAATCAGGGTTGAGTGAGGTTCTTTTCGTTAGCGTTCGTCGATTAAAAAAATGTTTTGTGAGGGAGTTCAATGGGAATGCCGCCACGTCAAGTGATTACTTTCTCTAGCTGTCTCTCTCTCTCAAACCGACTCGCACTTTCACACAATCCTTTTTTAGCACCGCGCCGAAGAAGCATTGTTAGCGAAATAGAAAGAAAAAGCAGCTAGAACAGCTCATAAAAAAGGAACAAAGGATTTCGAAACAAGGTTCCTCCGCATTCACAAAACATAATTCCATATTTTCCTCTAAAGGCAAAAGTGTAGAGTGAGACTTTTATTGTGTATTGTGGGAAAGATGGATTTTTAGTAGGGGCATGGCATGAACATTTTACCGGTAAAACTTTCCCATTCACTTTTTTGTTGTGTACTTATTTCGTGAATACTGTTTAGTTTTTCTTTACGGCTCGGTAGCATGTTGTGTAACTCTAACTCTCTTGTGGTTACTCCAACAGTAAAAAATACCGAAGCCCGGGAGAAAGCCTCTACTGCATAAAAATGAAAAAAGAAGAAAAGTTCGCTCCCTCGTTCGTTTGCAAGCTCGTTCCTATTTTCGCTCCTTCATTTCCTTTCCATTTTGGATGTATTCCATCCTGATTTTACAAATGATCGTTTGGAGGAATCATCCATACATTCGAACAAAGTTTTTTTATGAAAGTACCTAAGCTTATCTTATAGTAATAATGCTGTGGATGTGTGTGGGAATGAAAAAAAAAACACTTATTTTGCAGACCTTTAGTACACACTACCACCACCACCATAACCAGAGTAATCTCAAGCTTTGAAAATGTTAGTGAAAAGCTTAAAGCTAGTACATATGTAGTTTAAGGTAGTAAGTATAAAGTGATATGATGTATTACGCAATCCATGCTGAGTCAAAATTCACGGTCGATAAAATATCCTTCTCTTCCTCCTCGCAGCCATTTCCATCCATCTGAAAAAAATCCTCTCTCTCTTTACTACCAAAACCAAATGCATAATAATCTTAGGAGGATTGCAAAAAAAACTCACGTGTTAACAACAAGCTTTTGTTGCTCCGACATTCTAAACACATAAAATAAAATACATCTGTAGGTATACTGCACTGGAGTAATTCATTTATTTCCAGTTACGTCTTCCTTTGCTTCCCACTCTCTTTTTATTAATTCCCAAATGGGATTTTCTCTCTTGTGGAACGAAAATGAAAATTGTAAACAGAACAGCAGAGCAGTAGTGTGGTGTCCGAACGAAATGAGCCTTCTTGCTCTTCTGGCCCTGATGTCATTATATTACATTTATTAGATTTCTCCTGTATGAATCATTATCATTGCTTTGCTTACTTTTGCTTTTTAGATGAGAAATGAGCTGGTTCCGTAACAGATGAATGCAAAAAAATGCTATGCATAATTCATTTTATTAATTAATTATGCATACGAAAAATGTCATATTACATTTCTGTTTAATATAAAAACATTGGTTTGATACGAAAATCATCAGCATCATGAACTTGCTCGATCAGTCAACAAAATTTACCTAGATTTCTTGTTCATAAAATTGATAAAGTAAGCAATTTCATCTAATTTTCAACATTTTAATCGACTGTTCTTTCCCATGTATGCCGTATGCAAGGTTTTTCAGTGAGAGTGAACTTTTGTGTTGTAACCCATGTGGATATCTTTCCATTATAAGGGGCACGTTATATATTATAGTATTTTCAGTGTAAATCAAATTATCTTTATCAAACAAACTTAATTTTAACATGTAACTTCGTTTTAACGCCCCTTGATCCTATCAACCACCAGCTGTTCTCTTGCTATATCTGAAAGTAAGAGAGAACCATATCGCATCGCGAGAAGAAAGAAAGTTTCCATCTTTTTCTTAGTATTTTAACATTTGGAACGGTTCAGTGAAAGCTTCCGATAGCCACCACCACGGAGCTTTGTTGTACACTACTGCTGCTGTTTCTTTCTTTCTATATTTTCTTTGCAGAGCCATATCCTTGCAAATATCCTTAACGGGATCATTAACTATACATTTGTTCGTCCGTGAAGTTGAGATAAAAATCTATAAATGAGTTCATATAGATAAAATGTGTGTCTTCTTCTTCTCAAACAAAAAGGGTGGTAGTAGTGGCACTAGTGGGGATATTTCTTAAGTCACTTCCTCCTCCTCCGTCAGTTGTAATGAACCAGCTCGTTATTAGCACTTGGCTGGAGAGAAAGAGAGGGAGAGAGAGAGAAAGAAAAAGAGAGGGTTTGTTACCGCATGGTTGCCTCTTCTTTCCTGGAAAACTCGCAATAGTAATTATGACCAAGTTTTCACTTGATTTGCCCTTACAGATAAAAAGGAAAGTGAATAAGAAGAAGAAGGAAGGAAGGCTTTGGACATTTTTTCCAGTAAAAAGGCGACAGAACCAATAGTAATAAGTTTCCTGTAATGCAGAAGAGTTAAACCGAAGTCATTTGTAAAGAAAATTCATTGAAGGATGGATACTCCGCTGTATAGTTGCTATTATTGTATTATATCGACATTTTCTTAAGAATCAAATTATTTACACTCTAGCAAACGCTTTCAATTAGAAATTCTTCTGCCCCTGCAAAGTCAGCAGCGGGAGGGAGAGAGAAATCCTTTACATAGCGGCCTTTTCTTAAAATTATAGAATATAATGAGGACGCAGGACTTTATGAATAAACATTTAGTGACAGTGGATTGAACAAATTATTATTTCGGAAATAATTAAGTACAAAATTAGTTTTACTTTCGCTTTCTCTTTCTCATTTTGTATTTTTTTCTTTGTCGAATACTAACACGAGCAATTAAATTATTCTCAGAAGTTTCCACCCAAACTAGTATTGGCAAATCGTAATTCGATAAGTTCGTTCTAATAACGCCAATGCTGATCAGTTAGAATAAAAAGAACATTTTTCTGCTTTGTGAACAGTTCTAGTTCTATACCATACCACAAAAACTTTCTTCCAATTATAAGGATGATGATGATGATTTATATGGTTTGTATTAATAACTGTCTCACGTATAATCCAATAATCGAGTACCAAAGCGTCGGAAAGTTATTAGTAAGAGCGAAACTAATTTTTCTAACTTTCACCAGGCAAATACTACATAAAACAATACAAAAATATTAGATAAATGTAGTATTGTTCATAAGTGCTTACTACCTAAAGCTTTTTGTTGTATCAAGTAATAAAATATTGTTGGGGGCTGCGGCTGCACACGATCAACCTTTTCAACAAGAAATTTCTTGGTACATTATTACATATTACTGTAAATAATAATAAATCATCAAACTTCTTCTGCCGTGTTTAGTTCAGTAAGGTTCTATACAAGCTTGTTTTGCGAATTAATATAATTTAGTAATGATAATAATCATTTCGCTATAATATAAAATGCCTTTTACTCTAATTTTGAGTATCTATTTACATTACATTAGTTCATCTACTCAAACGAGTATTGTGTTTTGCTTTTACTTTATTAGTTTTACACAATTTCTAGGCAATTCATCGATTGTTTTGTTTTCCTACTACATTAGCAAGCAATCAGCACATTATTACTTTCATTTTTCATAGGTAGAAGAAGACAGGCCCCCTGAAGTGCTATATTGCTTGCTGGAGTGCTTTGTTTGTTTTATGTAAATCAGAAGTGTGTAAACAGATGTATTCTTGTAAAGCAGTTGTTGAATTAGTGTATCCATTATTATTACTACCGAACTACCCACTTGGATTATTTTCTTTTATTAAATATTCTAAACAAAACATTGTAAAACACTTCCCTCCAAACAACAAAAGAGTAAAGTAAGAGAGAAAGAGAAAGACTCGTTAGTAGAAGATTTATTGCTGTTCATTTTTATTGTCATATATTGTGAAAGTTAATGTAGCTATTTCTTTCATCCAATCCAACTTAACCAGATTATCTCTAGGGCTTAACCAGCAAGATTTGATTGGAAAGGCCACAGGTTGTCTACTCAGCAGCACTGAGCACACGGCACACACAGCTTTGCCAAACAGTTTCTGTTGTTGGTTTCGCGTTTTTACCACTTTTCTTATGAAAGATATATTCTGTTTCTATTTTGCTATATTTCAAAAATATTTTATTGGATGATGATGATAGTAGCATTTGTCCATGGCAAATAAAATCAGAAGAAGAAGAAGAACCTAAAGTAAAAGTGGTTTTCATGTGAGTCAATAACGCATAATAATTTCTATCCCCATCATTGTTTTATTTGTTTCAAGTTCCGTCTACGAGGTGGATATTAATGATAATGTTGATGATGATACTAACATACTAACTTCTTGCCAAAACGCCATCATAGTATGTATACTACTACTAGATTATGCCTTGTTTAGCTCCCCATCAGCAAAATTGAATTTATAGCTTCATTTATCCTCACTAATTTTGCACGTGACGAATAGTTTTATAGAAAATCCTCATTCAAC
>JAHZNJ010000515.1:0-16542 GCA_027744475.1 Lepidocyrtus cf. sotoi NNG-2020
AAGTAATGATCTCAATTACAGTTGTGCTGTGTGCTGTGCTGCTGCCAACCAATCTTCTACCTCGATGTTATGTACCCATTTCTTATCATACATTAGAATCCATTCCAATTTTGGACACACTCATTGTCAGGTAAATGTTTTATAGGATATAGCAATATCTAAATCATTCTATCTGTGTATGAAACTACTTTGTAGCAACAATACAATACAGCATTGATACAATGTACCACAAACCACATTCATCAAATTCTTGTTTAAAGTTATTAGACAGAGAACGTAGAACTCATCTGGATATTGCAAAAAGCAATAAACGAAGTAAAATGAAACTGCAGCGGTTTCCATTTTAATTGCAATACAAATAGCAGTTACACAGCAGGGGAAACACTTACTTTGAGCGCGTGGAGTTTAATTAAGAGCACGGCTTTCAAAACTTTACTCTTTAAATTAGAGTTTAAACTCTTTAATATTATCTTTATATTACCTAATAGAAAGTCGTTTCTACAAATTATTCACTCAGTATTATTACTCATGGTTGTTTTTGCCCCTAGTTTCTAAAACGCAAACTCAATTTAACCACAACGTCAAAGAAACTTATTCATAAGTAGTAAAGTCATAAAAATTATCACACATAATAATCCATTTAATGAGTTTTAGCACAGCGGCTGGTACACCAACCACCGAAGATCCTATTACAGAAATGGCGTATATCCTTTCATTCAAACTGTTGTTGTGTCGTAAAATATAACGCAAGCAAAAGGAACTCCTCCGTAAGGCGAAACCAGCAATGGAAGGCTGTATAGGGGGAAATTGCGATGCGATGTCCTGCTGGAGTTTTGGCGCTTTGAGTATGTAACAATGAGATGACTATGGTCATTATGACCTACTTTATAAACGCTACGCGTATTTGACAGTTATTCTGGCATATGTACTTAACCGATCCGATCACCACACCACTTGCCTTGGAAAGAACTCATGAAAAACTCTCAAAAAATGTTTTACTCACGTAGCGTAAGTTTGCGCAAATGATTTTCTACTGATGGCACCGGTGAACGTGTTAATTGAGTGTAAAGCGACGATTATGGTAGCGAAAAAGTGCCATTACAATTCAAGAGAGAGGCATGGTTGGCTATTTTCTTTTTGTCGCTCTACCTGCAGTGGTTTCATGAATCTAATTATCATTATGCATTGCTCGGAGAGACTACTGCTGGATAGAATTACACATCAATTTGATAATCTTTGTAGTATCATTACCACGAGGTTGCAAAAGGCATCGTAAACCGCCATGATATGATGCCTCTCCTTACCTGAGTACACTTTCCCGTCCAACTTAAGATACAGGGGGCGGAGTCATTGAATGGAATAATGGTACTGAAATAGGGGGAGAAAACAGACTAAAGAGGATTTGGGGACGTTGCCTTTTGGAAAGTAAGTCGTCGTGAAAAAGCTCCGAGTCCAACGAGTTCTTTAGAAAAAGCGGCTACGTTCATACGTACACGAAATGAAAATGATTTCATCCCTGTCACATTCAGCAAACGTTTAGCTTTTCTGAGCATGCGTTCAAACGCCAAAAATTTGCCATTGTGATAGAATGAATCATCATTAAATTTGAACGGCAGTTTTTGACGGGGAAACGGAAAGTTTTATTCTTTTGAAGGGATTTCGCACTTTACAGTTACAAACAGTGCCTGCCTGTCAGGCAGCTTCATATCAGCTTCCAATACAAAGTGTATTATTTTTTAAATGTTCAGAAAACACAGGTTAGCTCATATATTAAACGGGACAAACCACGTAACTTTTTTGAGCTCCGTAACCTTTGACCCTGTTTGGAATCAGCTAGTAAAAGTTAGTGATACAAATACATACACTGATTTATCATAATAGTAAAGGTCCGAAGTACTGAAAAGCTTGAATGCTTAGCAGAGAGCTACTAAGTCTCTCGATGTCAGTTGTGCGTTCAAAATCATCATTTACGTATAAAAGTAATGCTGAGCATTTTTTCGTTTCACTTCATTTTATTGTCTATTTCTCGCAATCCAATCAAGCGTACAACTCAATACTGTAGAAATGACTCAACACTTACCTTGTGCAATTCCAAGAAGTCTGTAACTTTCGGTCAAGGTAAAGTTATTTTGAAAAAAATATCACCTCAATGTCTTAGTACAAATTCTCACATTTCAATAACAGTGTGGTTCCGTAATTAATTTAATCAAGTTTAAATTTTGCAAGCTTTAAATCACAAGCAAGCATGAATAGTAAAGCCAAGATAATGACTGACGACACTTTTGATTGGAAAACTGTTTTAGATAAGCCGGGATTGGAGGCTGCCAGTGTCTCACTGCTGAAGCATGTAAGTACCTATTTTATAACGTGATATTTAACGAAACATTGTAAATAATTTTATTTGTAAACAATTTGCAGGCGCCAGCAGCCGATACGTGGATAAACTACGTTTCCATTGGCATGAAATTGATTCTTCGTCATAATGAAATACCCATAATAACTGGAGTAAAACGACGACGACCACGGGTAGCATTCTGGCCAGTTACCGTTCTTAAAATTCAAGGTTAAAGAGACAGCAAAATTGATGTAGGTATTTAGATTTTAAAAATTACAATTATTGCTTTTAATATTGAAAATTTTTCAAATTTGTGGCAGGCTACTATGTTCTGGTTCGGTATGAGGGGATGAACGATAACTCACGGGATATTTGGCACCATATTGGTTCAAACATTTTATACCCAGTTGGAGCTGAAGTGATTAATAATATTGCACTCATACCCCCGGAAAGTAATTCTTGAAAACTTTAGTCCTCAATTTTCTTAATATTCAAGCTTTTTTTTAAAAAAAACATGTACATACTTGATAATTCAATCATTACAGGCGTTTATAAACTTATCCCGGATTTGCGAACTTATTTGATAAACTCTCTAGCAGGAGAAAGGACATTGCCGTTAGATTTTCACTCCCAGCTTCGTTGTTTGATTAATTCTTGCAAGTATAAGTAAGTATTATGTTTGTACATTACATACATACATACATTAAATAATACATTAATAATACATTAAAAATAGCATATTATTATATATTTAATAATGTTTAATGAATTTATACGTTCGTAGAGTTGGGGATCACTTGGAAGTAATAGACAAAGACAAGATTTCCCAGCTTCGGATAGCAAGAGTTACAAAAATAGTAGGTTGCAGAATGTTCCTACGTTATGTGGATTCTTCTAGCGCCAGCGAAGGTATAGGAATATGGAAAGCATTATGTGGAAAGCAACATGTTTTTCTTTTGTCTTGAGCTTGTCTTTGTCACCACCTAGGTTTTCATTGCCATGAGAGATCGCCCCTCATTCATGGGTTGGGTTGGGGTGCTTGTGTCGGACACAAAATTCAGATTCCGAATGATTACAAACTGGCAACTTTGCTATACTCGAATGGAAAAGGAACTGAAGCCTCTAAAAGTGCTGCCCCATCCACAGAATCAAATATTAAGAACGATGATGATTCGATTTTCCAAGTGGGAATGAAGTTAGAAGCCATTGATCCACTTTGCCCCAGCAGAATCTGTGCAGCTACCATTTGTAAGGTGTTGGCTTATGGGAACATAATGCTAAAAATGGACTGCTACGATGATCCGCAAAATAACAATGACAATGATAAGAATGATAACGATTGGTTTTCTTTTGCGGTCAATTCACCATACATTTTTAAATGTGGGTTTTGCAAACTACATGGGATTAAGTTGACCCCACCTGCAAGGCATAAGGTTGGAATGTTTAGCTGGAAAACGTACTTGGAAAAGTATGGTTTTATAGCTGCACCGATTCCAGATAAGGTACATTTTCATTTTCTATAATACATTAATCAAAATCCGCATTTGTATGAACAGTAAAAGCTTGAATTTTTAGTTTGGTTCTTATTCTTCAAATAGGTGAGCATCGACCATGGGTTTAAAACCAACATGAAACTGGAAATGGCTGACGTAATGATGCCTTCAAAAATTTACGTTGGAACAGTAAAGCAAATCTTCGGAAGACTTCTCCGAGTTAACTTTGACGGGTGGGAAAAGGATTTTGATCAATTTATTGATGCTGAATCTACAGATATTTACCCTGTTGGGTGGTGCGAATTGGTCAGTCATCGTTTGCAACCAATCGTAAAGAAAGGTGTCGGCGAATAAAATAATAATTACTATGCTGATTATGAGAGAAGAAATTATTAAGACCGAGAGACCATCAATAGTTTGTGGAAACAAAATACGTCATACTAGAATTATTATTCCTTTCCATATTANTAATTACTATGCTGATTATGAGAGAAGAAATTATTAAGACCGAGAGACCATCAATAGTTTGTGGAAACAAAATACGTCATACTAGAATTATTATTCCTTTCCATATTATGGTACAGTACGTTAATAGTTTTATTACATTTTTCATAATAATAATAATAATAATTAATAATTTATAGAGAAATCATTATTCGTGTAACTTCACCATCATAAATATTATGCTATTTCAGAGCATGTAATGTCAATTACTTTGATAATAATTTTTAGAATAGTATTCTGCTCGCAATAAGTAATATGCATGTATGTATGTTGTTTAAGAATAAGAATAATCTCGCAAAAAATTCTACTTCATTTTGTTTTTAAAATGTTCTAATTTTTCTTATAAATGATCGTAGCAAAGTTATTTCGACTGGAGCTGATGATTTTGTTAAGAAAACTCCACAACAAAGATTTTTTATATGACAGCAGAAAACCGCCTTCATCGAATAATGCTATTCATTTGTTTTAAATTTACGTCATCTACAGCAATAGTGTCAATCAATAAATATTATGTATGTTAAATAGTATAGATTTGTATTGTAATCTAGCATTATTTTTTAAGATTCTTACAAATATAATGTCCGTGTAGAGTGTGCATTCACATTTTTTAATTTTTATTGTAACTTTATCATGTATGTTGTTGTAGTAGTAGGATAGTACCCTCTTAGCTTGTACCCAAACTTAATAAATAAACATTTTCAAACAATTATTTTTTCTTTTTTAAAAATATAATCTACCGAAATGTTTCTCATCATCATAAATAGTACTTGCTATTAAATAACATTTGGACGCTACCACTACTACATTTTACAACAATTTTGACTTTTTTACGTATTCTTTTAATTTAATTTTATACATCTATTATGATAGTACAAGCTGGATTTGATTTGTATGATGGTTGTATAATAGGTAATAATAATACTTCGTAAATTGGTAAGAATAGTTTTTTTTTCGAAAACAAAATATTTCATTTTTTCATCATTCAGAACACGTGTAGTGTAGTAGTTAGCACCTTCATATTTATGTAGGACAATCTTTCATTGTTGTTAAAATTCATTTATGTATATTATTATGTAATGTAGGTAAGCAATCTTTTATTGAAACGCTACGACTATTATGCATATAATAATCTTATTTTGCCTTCCATCACCCATTAAAATCCTACTGTATAAGTTGCAGATTTTTTTAGACTCATTTGCTTTCTCGTAAAGAAATAATATTATCTCCAAATGTAAAAGGGTATAGGTTAGTTTGGTGAAAATAAAAGTTATACGAACGGATTGGATGGGTATATATAAAGTGTTTCTCTATAGCCTTGAAACATAGCCTCTATAACTATTAACAGCAATAAGTGTACATCAAGTTGTAGTAGTCGTTGGAACTTTTTTGGGACCCGTATTGTGGGATTGATTCGCTTCTAAAATTATTGTAATTAAAAAAATTTGAGCTCCGACACAAATTCTATTAGTTGTCATTCCTGACATGAGGCATGTGTTTTTGAGTTTTGTCTTCATCATGTTTGTTTTAGCTCACGAAATGGATCGTGAAAATGCGGTGTGTGTGCTTTTTTTAAATCAATAATATCTTTTCTATCTTCTTTGTTTCAAATCTAGCTAAAAGTGCATTTTTCTTGTGCAAAATTCTTCTTTAGGTTGTTGCGTTGGATGATGATTTTGCTAAATTTGTGTGCTCATTCTTTTAACGCATTAGTAAATATAATTAATCGCTTTTTAAAGTTTCTAATTTACACACACACATAATATATAACAGAAAAAGACACTGTAAAAATTTAATGGGGGAAAAAGATTGTGTTAATGCGGATGCATGCATGTGACGCTTCTACTTCTCTAACACTTATTAAACACAACAGTTTAAAAAATGATCAATATTACTTATAAAACAACAACAACAACTTCAATAACTAATTCTGTAATAACTTAATTAATTAAAATATTCACCGTTATATAATGTATAATAATTCATATATAGAGTGACACTGAATATTGGACCTTTCTCTTTTTTATTTTATATCGGAAAAGGCAGCCATTGTGTTATTTGATGGCATCACCTACCTACCCCCATCCCACACGAGTTGGACTACAGAAAATTTCTAAAAATACGTAATAATACGTGTATATTTGATTAAATATGAAACTAAAGCACCACCGCCTTAACCCATACTCCCTTCACCATTGAACGTTTCATAATGAACACTGATTAACTATTATAGGATCAGTATTTTTATTATGTACGATACGATGCTGCTGATGCAATTATACGATAAGAGGACGCAAAATTCGCATAAATTGGGGAAATGTGATACTACTTTATGTAATCAAATCTTTAAGAACATACAAGTAACAATTTAAAATTTCAGCAAGAAGTAAAATATTTTTAAAATCTAATTTTATACAAGCCTATTTTAATATTAAGTACTTATTGTTATTGTTTACTTATAGTTATTAATATTGTTTTCTACGTAATATCTAATAAATTTATCTCATTTTCCCTTATTACGTATATTATTATGTAATATTGTATTGTAATACGATACATTTATACAGGCAACTAGATTATTATTAACTGTTGATGATACGCAGAAAAACCTGAAGATCTTGATTATTATTCATTTGAAACAGTCTGCAGTTACGCAATTTTGGATTATTTCCAGCGTTATTTTTTATGTAGAAGTATTGTATCTTTTAAGGTATGTCAATAATATTTTGCCCACATTTACTCTCTAGTACTCTATCATAGTCATATCATATCAATTGTAATAAAAACCAATACCAGTATGTAATCAAATATTCGAGAATTGAAGTAAAATACAACTCATCTAAAACATTCCTGTGAATTTCCTTATAGGTAGGTTTATATTATCTATATACTTTCGGGTTTAACTTTTTCATTTGGAATATTTGTATCTTTATAGTAGTTTTCATATAATCTGTATTTTGTAGAGCTGCAAATTTTATAATTTATCATCTGGTTCGAATTTTTTAACTCTCTTTATGATGATGTTTCGGTAAAGGAAGGGTCGTCCATTGTCATAATTGATATCAGAAGTTCATTTCCATAATATCTCAGAAGTTCTCAAATTTTGATAGCATGCCTTGATTGTTCATAGCATGTAAATAATTAAGAAGATAATTTATTTAAAACAAATTATCACTTTGAATTTGAATTATAATATTTTAAGGAATATAATATATAATGTTGATAGAGATAAAAAGAGAGAATTTCAACCAAGTGGAAATATACAATGATGCGTTGTACTCAGGTCTGATTGGCATTAAAAAGAACCGTTTTTCTGTCGAATTTTCCCTAAAACAGTATAAACCAAGTCATATTTAGAAAAATGTTCTCTTTCTCTACTTGCAACAAACTCGTCTAACTTTTTTATGTACTATAAACTTTCTCTGGTAAGTATATATATCTTAAAATCAATGTTCGTATAATAAAGGAGCAGTGCTTATTTTATTAGATTTATGTCCTTCACTGCTTTTTATTTAATAAATATTTTATATTATTATGTAATATGATTTCTATATCACTACATTTCCTCTTTCATCTACTTTCATAAATTCTTTTTGCATTTCACTTCACTGCTTTTTATATCGAATCGAACACTCTGTCGTCCTCGTCATAAACGTATTATTTGGAGTAGTAGAATATATGTACATAATATTGGTTTTATGCTTTAAATATTATACTTCTGCTTTCTAATATGCTATGTAGCTACCGGAATCTGCTGCAGGCATGCACTACTAAAGTTGTACCTACCTTTTACGATAAATATGTCAATTCATGTATACGCCATAATATTACTCGTTATTTTTTATTAATAATTATTTCTGCTCGGAAGTTTTCGTTGTCTGTCTTTGCTTCCTTTTTGGGGAAATTGTATGAACTGGGTAATGTTAATTTTCTTGGGGGAAAATTAAAGAGAAAGGTATTAGTGAAATTATTATTGAATGTCACAAAAGAGATTGTAAATTGACTATTCATTTCATTCACTGCAGAAGAGTAGAGAGTATTAAATTTACCTTTAAATTATGATGATTGCCCGAATACATATGTACCTGTTTTTTTGGTAAAAAAGGGAGAAATTTTATTGTGTTATGTTATGAGGGTTGGTAAATAATAATGAGATGTTTGACGGGGTGTTATTGTTACTGGTTTTTAGTTTTTCTTTCTAGCAAATCGAAGATTTAAAAGATACTTAAGATGCTTGGAAAGTGCTTCCTACAAGTGGGAATAGTGGTAATATAAGCATTATGATAATTTATTACAATATGTATCCAGCTAGGGTACTAAAACGATTATTTATTTCTGCAAAAATCATACCGAATCTTCATCAACTGGAGGATCAAGATCTTTCCAACCTTCAATTGGTACAGCCAAATCAATTTGACACATTGGGATCCGAATCTCCCCGATTTGATCGTGTTTCGAGAATCTAAAATATTAAGAAATATGCGATGTTTTAATATTCCAAATAAATTTCATCTAATGCGTTTTTTCGTTAAAAGGTTTCTGGAAAGGGTTTCCTTTTAAAAAGGTTTACTAACCTGTCAAAGTCAAAGACCTGAATCATCAGAGTTTTAGCCATGATTTCTGCAAATGGAATGCTCTTAAAAAGGAATGTTTCGTTGAAGACTGGGTTCAAGGTTTTCCTGTGAACTTTTGTCTCAAACTTTTTCTTTTTATCTCCAGCAAAAAACACTTTGGTGTAGGGATCGCTAGTGCCACCAGAGTCCATTGCAACTAAGTCTTCGCAAGCAATGATTGACACGGACAACTACAAATAGTTTTGAATAAAAAATTTGCATAAAAACCTCATTAATAAATATCAAATTTTAAGGTGGAATAGAATTGCTTAATACTTATTGCCATTCTTACATTGGTAGAGTTAAAATCGTATTCCAGTTTGTAATTGATTCTGCCAATTTTTTGCACTTCTTTCACTTCTTCTTCCTCTTCAGGTTCTGCTTCTTCTACGTTAGTGGTTAGTACTGCCGTGTCGGCATCGGGCTGAACTTTTTCTGATACAAACTTTCCGAATACTTTGTTTCCTGCAAGCCCCTTCATCATCCCTTTCCCCTTCTCGGAACTTTTGAATTTTCGCCATTGTCTTCGAATGCAGAAGCAACAACAGCCACAACATACTATGATAATTCCTATGAAAATAAGGAAAATACCCCAGATAGGAACGTGAGTCTTATTCGAAGCAAATTCAGCTCCTTTCTCTGCCAGCTCTTTTGCTTTGTCCATGACTTTCTCTCCGAAACCTGGCCCTGGAGGTTCCGTTGGCCCAGGAGGTTCAGTAGACTCAGGTGTTTTGGTCGTTGAAACGTTTGCAGCTGATATTGTTGGAGCGGCTGTAGCTGCCGCCCTGACTACCCTTCTAAGAAAGGGATTCGAGGACCAGGAAACTCCTCCTGCTGGTCCGGAATTTTCATCCATGCCTTCCATTTCAGACAAAGATGGAAGATCGTCAACGTTTAGGTCATCTAGTGAACTACTTCGGAAGGACATGGAAGATGACGATCCTAATGGTTGCTCCATTCCCCCAGAAAGGGAGGAGGATATTGAATTTAATACAGACCGGAAGGTTGGCGCCATATTTGCGTAGTCTTTTTGTGTGATTAATGCAGTGTCGTATATAATTTGACAAAAAAATTGGATCACCACGTCGCTTCTTTTAGGTATTCATGCGGGAAGACTTTCCTCCTCTCATCTTCTTTCACATGATTTTATCCTGTGTAATAATAATCAAATATTATTGCATTAAAAATTTATTTCAGCTGCTTATATCCTTTTTGTACTTAGTTGTTCATTTTAAAGTAAGCATAATAATACGTTACGTTAGCCAAGCATTATTTCAATTCTAACATATTATGAGTTCTATTTATTTCAGGTTATTCACTTTTTGTTTACTGGCATTTTATCCCTAATTAAGAAAATCTCTTGCTATCATGAAGCAATCTGTGCAAAATTCTGTAGATCTCTGACTTACATTCTAAGTTCTTAGTAAAAGTAATATGTAACTGTCTAGAAGATTGCGTGGGCACATCAAGAACCACTTTGATTCATTCAATGGAGGTTGAATGAATAATATGAGACCTTCTGCTGAATAAATGGCCATCTGTTTAAGAGAAAGCTAAAAGAGCAAGCTGAACATCCCACTTCCTTCCTGTTCTACCAGCAATCAGAAACAGCATCAAGTAGCTGACTATTGCTCCTATTTAAGTGTAATCTCATAATCCTCTCACAGATCTCTTCGCTCTAGGTAGGTAGTAGTAGGTTAGGTATAGGTACTCGGAGAATGTAAAGCAGCGAGTTCATTAAATTACAAAAGAAGCTTAAACTAAAACCTGTGAAGTTTTTCCAGAGAATCCCTGCTTGCATAGATACCTATATTACATTCTACAGTCAAGTGATGCTTTTTGCTAAACCAATATTATTACGCATTACGCTACAGCAGTTTTTTTATTCATTTGTGCTGGTACTTTTCCGGCAATAATAACAGAATCCAGTCGCGTTCTTACATTTTGCATCTGTGATGGTTATGTTCCAGCCCAGCAGTTGCGTTTGCATATGACTGAACCTCAAGCAGATGCCTTCTTTTTTTGTTGTGCTAATAATAAATGTGCAGCAACAACTTACGAATTTCTTTAAATATGCATGAGCGAAATGGAAAAGGGGGATTGCGAAAAAAACCCTTGTATTCACAACGTTTCTCCCTGTTTCCATATGGAACCTTTTACGAATCATCCTGGAACATTCCTACTCATATTTTGATTACTCCAACAGACTCAACTTTCATTTTTATGGAGGGATGTATGGTTATTTGGCGCAGCAGTAACATCATTACCAAGCTCTTGTAATAGATCCTTGAGCGACAAGGCAAGACAATATGGTAGAGAAAAGTAAGGAAACAGAAGCCTACCCTAACTACATTATCAATTTTTGAAGGCAGTCAAAAAATTTTATTGGCTCCATCGAGGAATAACGACATAATATAATTACCGTTTAATGCAAATTTCGCTGGAAAAAATGAATGGGTGGAAAGAAAATGCGCTTAACTTTTAGTACTTTTGATAAAAAAAAACGTACGGGCATGGTACGACATACGAGCATAGAGATGATTGTCACGATAACGTTTATGTCCTACTTTAGTAATAGATTGAGATAGAGCGAGAGAATAGAAATTCATATCACGTCATTTTTGTCATGTTGATCAATGAAATTGATAAATGAGTAGACAAACATAACCCCCATGCAAAAATAATGGTAAAAAAGAACGAGTGCTAAAAGTACGCTGCTAACATATGACACAGTAAATAATTCGTTTGGCTTTCTAAAGAACATGAAATCTTCTATTATTACTCGCTTTCAATTCATTGTGTGCTTGTCTGTCATGTCCGTTCTAAATATTTCATTACATTTAAACTTTGAACTCGAGGTTTTTATTGTTTTTGAAAATTTAACTGTCTTTCACTTTTTTGTGTGTGTTTTCAGGCAGTCGTTAGCTGTCTTACGTTTGCTTGTTGCAATTAACTTTCTTTTCTTGCAATTTACAACTCACAGGTAAGTTCGCATTCTTAGCCTCTGGCAGTGCACTATCTTGTTATCATTATCATCATTATTGGGGTAAGTATAATTTCCCTTCATCTAAAGAGGTAGCCTTTCTCTATCTTTCAGTGGTATGCACGTATGCATGCATGTACGCCTGCCTGTGAGCAAAACATCTTTGAAATGCTGCTTTTCCATGAATAACTAATGATAGGGATTTGAAAGGGACAGGTAAGCTTGGGGAGTTGGGGAATTCAAACCGTGTAATGAGAAAATATATCACAGCTTTAGTCAAGAGTTTAGTCTACTAATGATTTAGGTATACTGGAAAGAAATGGGATTTTTTTCTGACATTCAACATTTGTAAGTACACTACTGAACTGAACGTGAACATGCACTTACTGCATTTAAAATTTCACACAATCATATTATGGCTTTTTAAATTAAGTTCTAGATGTTCTTTGAACAAAACCATGTTGTTATTGCTAAATAATAAATGAACGTTTCATAATTCACACGTAGCGTAGGTACATATGTATTATCATTTCACATATTTCACGAAGGGTGGGAAGCTACTTTTCTATTATAACCTAACGAAAAACATAGTACAGAATACTGCTATCAATGAAAATCAAAGGTCATCTCTGAGAACAAAAGATTCTTTCAAAACTGTAAAAACTATTTTGATAGCAAAAAATTTTAAAGTAGGAATCTGTATTATTAATGAAATTACTTTCATATTAGTACCTTATATAACAAATAATTTTTTTATGAATCATACAAAAACCCATCAAAAATATAAAGATGCAAACAAAACGAAAACATCTAGTCAAACGCAAACAAAACGCTTCCGTTTATGCCATTCCTTCAACCCTTTTTCCTGTTCTTCTCCAACGGAACTTCATGTTGAATCAAACACACCCAGAAAAAGAGAAAAGGAAAAATTGATAGAAAGGACTAGCAGCAGCAGCAGTGAAGCTTATACCACCACAGAGCCTTTTTCTTTTAGGCTTTTATATCCTATCCCTATGTGACTAGTACTATAATATTATAGCAAACAAAACGAAAACATCTAGTCAAACGCAAACAAAACGCTTCCGTTTATGCCATTCCTTCAACCCTTTTTCCTGTTCACTTCTTCTCCAACGGAACTTCATGTTGAATCAAACACACCCAGAAAAAGAGAAAGGGAAAAATTGATAGAAAGGACTACCAGCAGCAGCAGCAGTGAAGCTTATACCACCACAGAGCCTTTTTCTTTTAGGCTTTTATATCCTATCCCTATGTGACTAGTACTATAATATTATACACACACATAACCAGCCCTTGCCTTCCTTTCTTTCGTACTCATCATATATAACCACACTAATGTAGCAGCAGCAGTTGAAGAAATAGATATTATTATGTATACCTACATATACCTAAAGTAATGGTCATCACACATACGCACATGTATACTTAATCTTGGTTGTGCAATTCATCGCTGATCGACACTATTATTGAACGAGTGAAAGTCAAACGTGCGCGAATGAATATGATAAGTTTCCTGAAGAGTTTCAACATTTTTTTCCACAAACATTTTTTAAACGAGCGAACTTTTAGAGACTGAATAAAAATACAGGGGAGTATACAGCTTGTTATTTTTTTCTAACAAAAATTTTCTTCATGTTACTATTTACTTTCACACACACAATACACATGCAAATAGGATATCGATTTATTAACAATTTACTATAAATGGGAAAACGAATGAATATTGTATTATGTAAAAAAAAGAAAAGAAAATGTTGTTCTACGTTTACATACCCGTTTGGTGGAAAGCGACAGTTTTAAATAGCGGCTTCTCTCTTATAATACAATTTCGAAAGGGGTGTGCTGCCTATTTTGAATTAGTAGAAGAAATCCAATATCACAGACGTGCCTGTTATTGAAAAACAAACAATAAAAAAATTGAAACGAAATTTATTTAAATTTAAATTAAAAAATTCTTCGATGTTTTAAAAAGAAATTCGGAGTATCGTTAATTTTTTTTAAGAAGTATAATATTGTATAGAAACATGCACAAGAGGGAAAGCAGGAAAGATGAAAATCAGGATAAGAAAAAAAGTTGCTGATGATGATAATATTATTATTATTCCTGGAGGCGATTGCAAGAAAATTCTCACTCACCACAAAAAGCAACAATATGCCACCGCCTGACGAAAATCGTTGTCTTCAAAATACGGAAGAATGTAACGTAAAAGTACGTTGTTGTGATGTGATACGGGTTCGTTGATTTAAAAAAACCTCACCGTATGGTAGCCACACGCACGGTATGTTTCAAACTACTTTCATATTTTACATCCGCACAGGTTTTCAACACTACTACACACACAATCACACACTTAATAGCACAATTCGAAGTTTGGTTATTGTCTTTTATTTTCTTATTGCTAAATGATATAATATTTTATTACATTTTCCTAATTATTTGTCATTTTCTTATATATTCGTTTTGGTATTTTTCGATGAATTGGATGCTTTCTTTACTGGGGCCATTTGAATTCTTATTTTATAAAACTTCTACTTTCACTTTATTACCATATTCAAAAAACACTCTCGATGAATGAGAAAGGCAAAAAAACTTACAAATAATAATTTAAATATTCTTTTTCCTTTTCCAAAATTCCACTGGTTACATATATGTGGAGTGGAATGAAAAAGAAATTGGGTTAGGGAGGAGGGCACATTACATTATGGCTTTCACATTGGTAATGTGAAGGAAAAGCGAGCATGGAATGAAGAGGAAGGGAGAAAGAGAGACGGAGGAGACGTTGCAGAAAGATGGGAAAAAGAAAGACCATATACACGTACGTTCCAGTGAGAGGGAAAGCAGAGGAGGAAACGAGAGAAGTCAGAACCTGTAATACTATGGCAAGGAAAGCAAAAAGAAGTAGCAAGAGAAGTGAAGAATCGAGCGATGTGCACATTCATCTATGAAGAAAGCAAAGGAAAAAATTAAAGTAGCACCCAGCTTTTAGAAGTTCTAGCAAACATACAAGCAAAGAAAAAAACACAGGCTCAGCTCAACTCTTTCTTTTGCTTTCTGCTTAGTATTTGTGTTTCTCATATAGAGTGGGACGGGACGATATGATTATTATTATTACTATCTAGAAAAATCTATTATTGTAAATTGGCATTGTATTAAACGACATAGACTTTGCTTCTTATTAGAGTTCTTATATAATAATACCCGTTAATACTTTTAGGGACTTCGGTATAGGTATTTATGCCAATATAACTGGTGGAGGTGGTGGAACCACTGTCGATGGTAAATGACAAACCGTTTGTGTTGTATACCTACCTACTACGTAGCTTTTACATAGGTAAAGTAAAGAAAGAAATGCAACGAATGCATATTGTTATTGTACACGCCTATTATGGAAGGAAACATTCGTAGTAGTAGTAATACTAAAAGCATCTATAAGCATGAGGTAGTTGTCCTTCTTCATGATTTTGGACTTGGACTAGGTGTACAATATATAGCACTCACTCAAGTTATTTTTCTGCTTTCATTCATCCCTTTCCTTTCACTCAACTGTAGTCGTCGTTGTAGGTGTTGTGAAATGTACATCATTCCATTCCCATTCGGAGGAGAAAGCAGTGGGATCGGATAGAGTGTAAAAAAGAAAAAGAACATGACTACTCCAATCATTGCTGCTGCTGTGAGAGAATAAATGCAATACAGGAAAACGTTTGAAGAAACTGATGACGGCATAATATTTTCCGACTACTATATACATACCTACACTGTCGTTTCTAAAAGTTGTGTGTGTGTGACGAGGTACGTTAAGATCTAATCCTAAAACGTGAGTTGTGGTAAAATGTGGGTGTAATACAGAACAGAGAGAAACTCCGCTTATGCTTGTCTTTAGTAGTAGTAGCTTCATTCTGACTTTCTTTCTCTGTTGTTAGACTCTAATAGGGATCCATTGAAAGGAAAAGTTTCTTTCTGCTTTCTTCTTATTTGCTTAACCAACAAACTAACGACGAGGACGAGACGAAGCAGCAGCCCAAAGCAAAATACTTGAAAGAAAAAGTTCACATAGTCATAGCATAGTGGCAGTATTACGTATTCCTTTGGAGAAAGCTACTCTATTGCTTTTTACGATTTAATGATATAAACAGCAGAAGAAGCAGTGGAGAAAGCGGACTTTGGTTTCGCTGGGGTTATCCTTACAATGCTTTCATACCGTTTCTCTTTTACTGCTATGCGACATGCGATTGCGAACTGAGAAGTTTTGCAATGTCGTCATATAATATGATATAAAAATGCGAGATGTGAGGTGAGTGAGTGTAATGAGGAGTGAGCGATGATGCTACCTAGGGCATACCCACAGCATGCCTCCCTAGTAAATGCTCATTTAGTTGACACGTTTTTGTATCATTAATATCATAGAGAAACATCATATATGTTTAAACATGGATAGGTAAATGAATTTGCAAAAACGGTTTTATTTTAAAGTATATTGTCGTGTGTGATAAATATCTGAAGTTTTAACTTTTTTCCGTTCCATAATAACCAACTTACACTACTGAACAAGTGAGGAATGCTCGTCATATCCTTTATCCGGTAGAAGAATATATGTAGTC
>JAHZNJ010000516.1:0-14552 GCA_027744475.1 Lepidocyrtus cf. sotoi NNG-2020
GAGATTCAACCCAATGCAGAGGCTTATCTTAGGAAATGCTTGAGTGAGTCGAGGAAGAAAAGATTGGGAGAGAGAGAAAGGTAAGGAAAACCTGCCCAATATTATTTCAGTTATAGTCATTGATTTTAAAGCTTTATTCTTATTTCTGAAATCTTTCTTTCTTGGTTTTATTTCAGTACTGTAAGGTTTCATGTGCTAGGAAGGCACTCTATCTAGCCAAAACTAACTTCATCGATCAAACTTTTCTTATCCTGTTCAGAATTTTAACGATGACAATACATGACGATAGAACCAGCAGCAGCAGTTTTTTTTATTGTATCCTCTTCTATTCAAGTACATTACCTGTACCTGTTTTACTACGTTACTGTTCAACAAAGTGCTATCATATAATTCAATTTCAAGATGCTTAAAATGGTAAGCGAATGTAATTAATTAAACCGGGTAATCTAAAACGACCAATATCTGTGGAGGTTTTATGAATACACTACAACTACAAGATGTGAATTTATTTTATTTTACTATTCCGCAGGAAGTGCCCGTCGCAGATGAAATTATTAAACGGATTCAGTCCCATAAAGGTGTTCAAGGAGTGATTGTAACAAGTAAAGACGGTAAGCTTTGTTTCACATAATATGTAAATAGTAAAATCAATGTAGTCATTAGTGGGTCGATTTCTAGATTACATTTTAATTTTTAATGATTTTTTAATGAAATTAAAGAACCATTAACGATGACTTTTTGGGTACATCATATAGGCACTCCAGTAAGATCAACAATGGACAACACTTCGACTGTATTATATGTGGGGCGTCTTAAGACATTATACACAATAGCATCCTCCATGGTAAGGGACATAGACCCTGTCGATAAACTTCTCTTTTTAAGAATTCGGACTTCAAAGCATGAAATGATGCTTAGCTCTAACTCAGGTACAATTTACACAAGATAGTCTCCAAATTAATAGATTTTTTATGTTGAATAATAAAAACCCGCAAAACGTTATAAGATTATGGTTTCATTTCATGGATTGTTTTTTGTTGGTTTAGGAGAAGATTACACGGCCATTGTCATTCAGAACCCTAACGAAGCATGAGCACACAAGCCCCACTAATTTAATTTATTTAAACCTCTATTATAAATAAAATAAATAAAAATACTTCTAATATGACGAATTAAAAAATGTAGTTTAGTGACATTGACATTGCATAAACATAGAATGAAGTATAATTGTTTCGTTATTTTATATTTAATTTATTTAATTGCTATAAACATCTTAACGTTAGAAAAAAAGCATTTTTCTCTTTTACAAATTAGTAGTAGTATTTGCATTGATTGATGTGCTATTTCTGGTGACGAATCCTTCAGAAACTCCAACTATTCCAGCAACTTCCTCATACTTGCCTCTTGCTTTATGCAGCATAAGAATAACATCGTCTAACGATTGTTCAAAAACATGAAAGCTGTCAAAAGGAAAGTTAGTTTTAAATGTTTTGGTTATGTAATAAAAAGACTGAATTATTACACAATACTTTGTAAGAAAAATGCTTTGTTTCCTTACTGTTCAAGCATGGACGGGAATCTAACTTTAGCTCCTTCCATAACAGCATAAACCCTACTTAATTTGAGATTTTGATCCCTCAGATGATACATAAGTAGGTTTTCTTGTTCATCAACTAACGAACATGGACTGGAAATTCAATTACAAAAATACCAATTAATTGCGAGCGTAAATTTACTGGGAATTGGTTATTATATGTATGTAGAAGAAAAGTAAACTTACTTTAAATACGTAATCACATGATCCTTCAGCCTATTTAATTTAACTTTTTTCTGATACTCGGTGTACCTCTTGTACTCCGGAAGTGCATAGCGAAGGGCCAACAACATCCCTTGGTTATTATTTTTGAATATCTCCTCCAACTGCCCCACTGCAATTAGAACGCCTTCATCGATCACCAAAACCTTCGAGGATTGTTGTTGAACTTCTTCTGCATCTGTTGAAGTGAAGACTATCGTCCTTTTTGGAGCAGTAGCTTCCTTCACCCTCATCATTACGTTCCAAAAGAGATATTTCTCTAAATTGTCCATGTAGGCCGTGGGCTCATCTAAAATTATAACTTCCGTGTCTCCTATCAAAGCCACAGCGGAACAGAGCCTCTGCTCTTCTCCTTTGGTTAAACCTGAGCACTTCTTATTCTTCACGTCTTCCATTCCAAATAACATCAGCCAATGATTGACGTGCTGTTCACACTCCGTTGGGGAAAGACCTCTCAGCCTTCCCATAATTGTTAGCATTTGGGCTGAAGTGAGATAAGGAAGAAGGCAAGATTTTTCCGGGCAGTAGCCAACATTTAACATCAACCGTTGCCGTTCCGAGGTTCTATCCATTAAGTCGTTATCTTTGTAGATGTAACCGTCAGAAGGAATCATCTCACCTGTGAGCACTTCCAGAAGGGTTGTTTTCCCAGTTTTAGGTAAGCCCAGGACTCCAGTCAATGTATGAATGGGAATGGAGAAGTACACGTGATCCAAGCCCTTCGTGTAGCTGAAGAATTTTGTCACGTCTTGGACTAAATACAGTTCGGAATCTACGTCCCCTTCTGCATTGATAAATTTATTTTTGTAAAATCGAAATCATAGTAAAATATACAATTTGCCGAGAATCATTTCATTTTACTGCCACAAAAACTAACCTATTTCAATCATAAAGTCCACCTTCTGATGCTCTTTCTTTACATCGTTTGTCTCTTCGTTAGCATTTACGTCGCGCTGTGCAGCCTTCTTTTCCTTATCTCCGCAGCAAGCTTTTCGAATACATGAGACCATGTTTTGAAGGATTTGTTTTTCCATAAGAATTACTATGAACCTTATTAAAATACATAAACTTATGATGATGGATTATGAATTAATGTGTTTTTTATCAAATTAATTAATTCGGGGTGATCTGAGACGAAATTTTACCAGAGTATGAAGCCATTTATGGCCATAGCTATCATGTCTTGCTTAAGTCCCGGAACTACTGGTTTGTCCGTAACTGGGAAGAAAACGTCTGATCGATGGCAGGTACCGGAGAGTTCACAAAGTTCACCTGCAGTGATTAATTAAGCTTAAATTGAAATTTCTGAAAAATTAATTGAAATATTATCTTGGAATTATTAGACTAAAAGGTATTTATGTAACAAACTTACTGCAACAAGTTAGAAAAGTATTATTAACATTAATCCTACGCTTAATGTATTTTAGTTCCAAACTCAAGTTTAATTTTTTAATGGCTTCCTCTCCAGAATCTTTTAGAAGTTTGGTCAAATTGTTGTACAATTCACAATTCTAACAATGAATTGAAAAGATGATTTATAAAATTCCGTTTTTGTAAACTGCGCTTGTTCAAATTCTTTTAGATTGATTTTTTAACCAGGCACATAATGCATACTAAAAATTATTCTTTCTTACATAATCATTGGTGCCACACCATTCTTCATTTCCTACTATGTGGAAAAAGTGGACACAGGCTGATGTCAGAGAGTACGGAGGAAACAGATACAATGCGTATCTTACAATGTTATAGAATTCGTCGAGATATAATCGGAGACATTGGTACGTGATAACTTTCGGTATTACTCCTGGGAAGAAGGAAAAAGCAAAGTTCAGGATTGATTTTTTGTATTTTAATCAAAATTGAGCAAATGAATGAAACTTACCGAAAATAAATAGGAGAAGAATGTAAGCTCCATATCCACTCAAATGCTTTGGAATAAATCTGGTAAGCAGGTACGTGTATGGAATTCCAGCCCAACAAAGCCATGCAGCAAGAATGGTCGCCAGTGTCCCTAAAATTAAAATCAAGCACATTTTGCTTACTTAAGTAACAGTAACAAGTTTAGAGAAATGTCATGTTTCCGCGTAATTTAGTATTTGCAATAGTGTAATTATCATAATTACTTACCTCGTTCCGTTGCACTTTTAAACTCCTTGAATCCCAAATGATCAAAAACGATAAGCAATCCCATGCTGAGAGCCATCAAGACACAATACAAAATACAATCGGCGATCCCTTGGGTAAACCAATACAAAGTTGATGGTACCCCTGCCATGCGTTGAATCATTTTAAACTAAAAACAAAATATTTTTAAAACAGAGGTAGCTCCAGTATTTTGAATGCAAACGATGAAACGCATATTATGACAATTACCCTCGTATTTTCTTCGTTTAGAACCAGTCTCAACGCTGGACAACTCAAAAGAGTAAGAATCAAAGCTAGAAAGATGCCCAAAATTGTTGTAGAGTTGCTTTGTGTCGAAGACGCTGGAAATCCCTATCAAAATTCCACACAGTTTAAGTATTTCAATTTTGTTAATTAACTAAAACCCTCCCAAATGCTTAAAACCATTATTTGCTCACTGGATAAGGAAGAAAAGGGTTGGAAGTCATCACAGTACTGTAAGGATTTTCTCTATCCGGACTTATCATGTATAAAAATGACTGCGTTAAAATTCGCGCAGCGATTGGTGCAGAATGAATAGAATTCGATGAAAAGTATCCAATATGGCCGGTCTTATCCCTTTCAAAGGCTACGATAGTTTGTTTCTTATACTGTGTCAACGAATGTCCTCGGTACGTTGCAAAATAATCTTCAATTGAGTCTTGGTGCCCCAAAACCTTGATATTTACCGTGTCATCGTCTTCAAGCAGAACGTATTTGAAAGCTTCTGTCCAACTCTTCAAAGCAAAAATGAAAAAAAAATGTCTTTGGGTGATAAAACAAACTTATATGTTCTTGTAGCGGTTTTTTGCAGAAAATTCCATTTCTCTACCTCTCGCGTGTGCTCATTATCTGAAGATTTCACCAAAATATAATTATTTTTGTACATCCTTGTGCTAATCCTCTTAGGAATACTTTCCGGTTCCTCTTGTAAGAATAGTCTTCCAATGAATATTAACAGCAGAAGAAGGAGTATTTGACAGAAGTAGGCTACCAAAAAGTTCCAATGCTTTTGTCTATAATACCAAATTTTCTTTAAGACAAGAATCCTCCCACTACTCCATAGGGATATTTTCTTATTCTTCCCTGCTGGGATTGGAGGCAAGGTGGCCTCCTCCAACGGTAAATTCTCATGAGAGCCTATCCCTTTCAATATTCTAATCTCTCCTTTGGCAATCACTCTTTCAATTCCTGGACTTTCCGACATTTTACAGTACAGAGCCCAAAGACTTGGTTGCAGCATAGTTATCTTAGTGATGTGGAGCTCCTTCATGTTATCTTCGAGCTTTTCGATTACCCCAGAGTAAAATTTTCCGTAGGGAAGGATAAACTTGACTGTATCGTTTTGAAGGGAAACTCCTTTCGTATCCATGTATTTCGTTTTTGCTCCGTTTAGTTCAGAATGCATCACCTTTTGAATTTCTTCGACACTCAAGTTTTCCTTTCTGTAGGTATGTAGGCAGATAATGCTTCCTAAGCCTGAAAATAAGAATTTAATTATGAAAAACTGATAATTTTGACTGAGACTCTAACCAGTACATAATATTTTGCGTACCATAAGCCAGTTTAATGAAACCAGGGGTTCCATAACAAAGCAGTTTGCCTTGGGCCATTACCGCAATCCTATCTCCGTATAACAAGGCTTCCTCTATTTTGGTGCAAGTAACTATGATTGACCTATTTTGCTTCAATTCCTGGAGCAGTTTCCAAAACTCCAAAGCGGACTCTGTATCCATTTGATCAATAGGATTGTCGAGGAGGAGAACTGAAGGAGATTTTGATACGGCCATTGCAAGCATCAGCTTCTTCGTGTCGGATCTAGTTAGTCCTTGATAATTATGCCTTCGGAGGGGGGACAAGCCAAACATTTTTAGAAGGAAGGATGCCTGAATTTTTGCTTTTCCGTACGAATGTCCATGCAACTATTGTAAAATTACAATTACCCAATTAACTGTAATTATATTCGACAGCAAAATGCGTCTGTATTTCAATTTACTTAAATTATTTACCATGCAGCACAATCTTATGTGATCTTCCACCGACAGAGCTTCCATCAAAAGTGACTTGTTGGGGCAAAGTGAGACGTAGCGATTTGTAATATCGTGATACGCATCTACCCGCAATCCTTTCACATCTACGAAACCAGCAGAAGGAGTGCTGACTCCAGCGATAACATTCAACAGGCTAGACTTTCCAGAGCCAACTTGTCCAACAATGCATGTAACTTCACCCTGTAAATTAAATAATATGAAATAATAATAGTTTCTATTAATAATAAATTCTAATTCTACAACCCACAAGTTAGTAAGGGGCATATTTTTTTTTAATTTGTAGTTACCTCGTAAATATCAAAGCTAATATTATCCAATGCAGTGAAACTGCTGTTACTGCTTCCACCTGAGAGTGTGACATTCCTGAACCTAGGGCCGAAAATTGCATCTCTCGGTCCTACCTCGTACACTGCCGGTTTTTGAGATTTAGGAATGGGTCTGGTGGATGGTCCTTGTGATGGAGGCTCTCTTGTCAAATGCTTTATGAAATATAGCCAATTCTCCTTCGGAGAAAATTCTCGTGGAAGAATATGATCCATGTAAACAGTCAAGAATAAGTAGCCAAAGATTGACATTAAAAAGCACTGGTATGTACAAGGCAATGGGATGATGATGTGAGTTTTGCTGTCGACGATTACAGGGAAATCATACCACTCCAAGCCTTCCTCTATGAAACAAATTTCAATTTCAATGCAATTTGAATTAATTTTCTTTGATCTTCAAGATATGAAGCTTGGTTTTAATTTGTAAATATTATTTTGATTATAAAACAAGCTTACCGTAAAGTTCATAACGTAAATAGTGATAAATACCATTCGCTAGGTTCCAATGTGGGAATATTATACACAGGCATAAATTAGCGAGTCGGTTTAGTGCTCCATTATAAAAAAGATGGAATGGAAAAAGGGCTGTAAAAAACCCGATACATGTCACGGCCACACCGGCTAATTCCGCTGAAAATCATTAGCATTTTGATTTACACAAAAAGAAAATCCAACTAGTATCCAATGATTAATATTAGGCAACTAAGCGGAAGGGTAAAAAACTGTAATCTCAAATACCTCTTGTTATTCCAAAACCAGTACAAATGAAGTAGTTGAAACACGTTGTAGCAACTCCGTGCATCGTAAAGAACACCCAAACCCACAATGGATTATTATATTTCGCCACAGCGCCTCTGGCAAAGAGGAAATGCATGCAAAGCGCAATAGGTAATGATGTCAGTGCACGCATCAGCGCAGTGAAAATCAAATACGAGATCCACCGCATGCTTGTTGTCATTCCATGAATTTTTAATAGTTCCTTAGAAAAGCATCATCAAAAAACAATCACTCACGGAATTATTTCACTCTATCTGCAGTATCTTAGGTTGACTTTTTAAAAACTAATTATTTTTTAGTTTCTCTAAATGTGAACTTACTATACTCCCCCCTTGCTGCTCAGACACTATTTCCTGCGCTGTAGAAATGTAGCAAGTTACATAGCTAAGGAGTAATACCATTTCGAAGCAAAGCCAGCCCCTGGTCTTCTGAAGAAGTCCTTTGTAGGTAGGATACTCAAATTGCTTTAGAGCTGGCTCCTTCACGAACTGACGGAAAAATGTGACTCGCTAAAAATTTATTCATAAAAATAAATTAATATTGCTCTTGATCAAACTGTAATTGTTTAGAATATGTAAGTACACATTCAAGTTTATGATTTATATTTACATCAATATAAGCGGGGTTCTTTATCCCAACTTTCATTAGAGTATCTCCATCACTGACGCTTTTCGCCACAACTTTTTCCGCAAATGCTAAATCAATAGCTACTTGTAAACCAACGATTCCAGTGTACAAGTATGGATCATCTGAAATCAATACAATTATTAAGTTTTATTAAAATTTTCCTTTTTAATAGATCTGTAATAGGTATGTAAAAGGTAAGGTGAAAGATTTTTTAAAAATTCGTACTCTGTGGATCTTCCTTCGTATTTTTGTGCTCCCTGAACGGAAACGATTCGACTGTGTTGGCAATCTCAGCGTAGAAAGATCTTATCGTATAGCTCAACTTTTTCGGGGTATCCGTCCCATTCTCAATTTTCTTCATCCGGTCCGTACTTAAAAGGCCATCGTCAAAACTAAATATGATTCCAACTGGGTAACGAACAACTGCCCCAGACGTTGAGGTCTTCACTTGATCTGGATTAATATTAGTATACGTATTGTACTGCATCTCACAAAGATTTTTCACTTCCGAAGCATTATTAACTCCAATCTGTCGTATAAAAATTTTTTTTTTCAGCTTCATAATGTAATTAACTTCACGACCGTTTACAACAACAGAATTTCATACCAATTTAGATAAACTATGATTGCCACTTGTAGATTTTACAGCTAAGAAGTCTAAAACACGATCCATAAAATTCTCCGTGAATTTATTTTTCGGACTGTAGACAATGTAGTAATGTCGTTTTGATTCTTTCGAGCAATACTCCGCGTTAGAACAAAATGAGGACATTAGAGAGTCAATGCCGATTCGTTCATTTGAACCTGAAGACATTCAAAGAAAATAATACGCTGCGTACGCATGTAATGCATTAAAAGAAATAATTCTTTAACTTAATTTAATACAATGTAGGTATGATCGTGCTTACTTGTAAATGATGCATGCACACCAGTTGCATATTTCATTGCTTCCGGAGATTGCATTTTAGTTTCACTATTCCGCACCATTCCAGCTATAAGGCTGACAGAAATGAGAATTGGTAAGATGAGCTCGTTAAAAGCCACGAATTTTTGTCTCCACCGCAGAAGAAAATTTAGTAGGATGACCACCATGAGCTTCCTCCTCCACATTTTAGAACGATTTTGCTTCTCTATTGAATGTTCATACTCCAGATCAGGAAAGCGTTGATCCGCCTCCTCTTCATCATTTTCATTAACATTTCCTTCTTTTTTCCTTCTTTTTACTTCATCTAACAACCCGTACAGTGTAGAGAAGTTCTCTGAGATCCGCCTCCTCTTCATCATTTTCATTAACATTTCCTTCTTTTTTCCTTCTTTTTACTTCATCTAACAACCCGTACAGTATAGAGAATTTTTCTGCGTCTTCCTGTTTTTCATCTTCGTCAAGTAGAGCCTGATTTTCCGAGAATTCTTCTAAGGCTAAGGCGATTGTGCTGGCTCTAGTGGCTTTGCTGCTGACAGCGGTGGTTGTCCCAGTTCCTGTTGCCGTACTTTCTGCATCCAAATAACTTAGAGAAACCTCGCTATCATTAACGGAAATTGTTGGAGCGTTCCAAACCGTGTGAGGTTGCCCTTTGGATTTAGAGTCANTCTGCATCCAAATAACTTAGAGAAACCTCGCTATCATTAACGGAAATTGTTGGAGCGTTCCAAACCGTGTGAGGTTGCCCTTTGGATTTAGAGTCAAGACCGAGATGTTCCCATAAGAGGGCTGCAGCCGAGGGTTGACCTTCACTGTCGTCGGTATTGTCAGTGTCGTAGCCGCTGTGATCGTGATAGTTCTGTTCCTCCTCCCATCTCATTTCACTAACGCTTCGCCGAAAGACAAGCTCTTCCTTCTTCGTTAAACTGAAGAGGAGCTCATTATCTGAAGCATTTTGTTCGCTTCCAATGCTTAAAACTGCTGAGGAGGCGCTTGTTGATTCTTCAAGGCCTTTCTTTTTCGAAGAGCTCAAGAATAAAGCATTTAATTCGTCACCATCATCAAAATCTGGATAAAGTGTTCGTTGTTGAAGTGGCCTTTTCTTAGATTTTCTATAGGAAGTAGATGCAATGGATTCAGTAGGGGAAGAGTCTTCAGCAGAGTAATCTTTTCTCTCCAGCTCCGCCTTCCTAGCAGCTTCCTGATCTTCTTTTTGCCGTCTTTTCTCTCTGGCGATTGCTTCAGGTCCTGGTTTTGCATAGACACCGGCTCGCTCTCTGTTTTTTCGTACAAGTTCAGTTTTCTCTTTAATGGCTTGAGTTTCCTGTTCTCTCTGCTGGACTACTGCCTCGACTTTTTCTTTCTCCTTCTGAGCTTTCTCTTCAGCTACTTGATTTTCTTTTTCGAGCTTTGCCAGCCTCTCTAATTCCAGTTGTTTTCTTAAGGCGTCTGCTTTTTCCCTCTCGGCCAATTCTCTTTTCCTCCGTTCTGATTCTTCCTTTTGTTTTTTAAGCCGGGCTTCCTTCTCCTTCTGTTGTCTTTCTCTTTCTTCCGCCCTCTGTCGTTCCAGTAAGGCTTGCCTTTCCCTTTCTTCCGCCCTCTGTTTCTCCAGCAAGGCTCGCCTTTCCCCAGCATGAGGGCCTGCAACTTTCGCTTTTTCTCTTCTTCTTCAGCCCGGAGCTTCTCAAGCCGTTTTCTTTCTTCCTCCTCAGCCCTCTGTTTCTCAAGAAGGGCAAGCTTCTCTTTTGCTTTAGCTTCCGTTTTGAGTTTCTCCAGTAGAAGGGTCTTTTCTTTTTCCGCATTTTCGTCGTCTTCGACTGTTGGTAGTGCTGGTTGGGGCTCTTCTTTATTCTTCCTTTTCTTTTTCTTCTTTTTCATGGGGATGTCAGGTATAGAAGGGGCAACCGAGGCAGAAGCGGAGGCGAGGGAAGAAGCTCTTGAAGTATCAGACTCATCGCTGTTATCATCATCGCCAGGTTTTGATTTCTCTTTTTCCTTAAATTTAAGAGATTTACGACGGTGAGTAGGATGAGTTCTGCTCCAATGCCAACCCCAATGCGATCCCGACTTATCGTTCTCATCCTTATCCTCCTTATCCTTATTATCCTTATCTTTATCCATTTTTAATATAAAACCGTTGCTATTTTCTTTAAGTCTACAGCTACGATAGATACGATACAATACAAAGCTATCTATTATAACCCACTATGTATATTGATTTGAAATAGAATTCGATATGCACAGTAGATGACCATAGTCATTCAAACATTTCCTATACAGGGCAAGCGTTGTCGAATAATGAATTCAATCAAGAATTTATGTATCTTGAAACCTTACGCAAGAGTAAGAAATAGCAATACAGTAGTGTTGCTCTTTTATTAGTAACGTAACCAAAGGGAATAAAGAAGAATGCACTTTATTTTAAAACTGCATGATTAATGATCATTATAAAAAATCTATATCGATTCTGATAAACCGATGTAGATATTCAAACGCATTTTCAGTGGTATATTTGCTCTAGTTGTAAGCTATAAAACTTCAAATCAAACCAAAAGCTGGCATAATGAATAATTTATGGATTTTTCTGTTCCTGTTTGCCATCCTGCACTCAGCCATACCGTATGTACCGCCAAGTAAGATGATAAAATTATAACAAATTCTACCCATACGATTTCAAACATACTGCCCTTACTGCCCACTCTAGCATTTAATTACTTTAAATCTTTCCACAGAAAAGAAATGTTATGAATGCAACAGTGAACAACCAGGCTGCGACAATGACGTTACCAACACAGGCTCAAAATACTATGCGGAGTGTAATGAGTACGCGATTGGCTGTATTACTTGGGTTATCCATCCAGAATTCGTTTTCGGTCATTTCCTAACCAGATCCTGCATGTATAACGAAGACGTGGATTGCATATTCACTCCGGGGGGGTATGGTATGAAATACAGATTTCCTTACGCAGCATACTCGCCTCTGTCCCATACATACCACGATACTATGAACTGTATAAATAAAAAACGTACTGATTCTGGAAACGGCATTCCTGTTCCATCACTCGTAGCAAAGAACCCACCCCCTGAGGAAGGATCACTTAGTTTCCTACCTCATACAGTTGAGCTAGGTAACATTGAGAAAGCTGAAGGGTGGAAAATAATGATGCGTTCTTCTAAGCACCAAGAAGACTATGGGAAAATGCCAAATGTTGATAATATTTACTGTCAAAGTTGCGAAGCTGATGTAGCCGTGGATGACTTCGGAGAAATAAAAGACTGGAGAGGAACAAGTATAGCTTGGGGGATTCATAGTGGCAAAGTCAAGAAGGCACTTCCTGCTTGCAGTTCCAATCCGAAGAAAATCCTCTGTAAAAATGCAAATGGTTGTGCAACCTTGTGGCAACTCAAAAAGGAAAATAATGGAACTGCACTTCGCTCAACGGCATGGAGGGGATGTTGGTACCCTGGAGATCAGGGATGTTTACGGCGCCCTAAATCAGTATATCAGTATGGACGGAGCAACAATTATGGTAGTAAAGATGGTTTGGAAAATGAGTGTGCAAAACGTTACTACGATCATGGAAGGACTGCAACTCAAGGCGATGTAGTAATATGGCATGGAGTGAAAGTGTTAAAATCAGAGGAGCTGTACAGGGAACATAAAACGTGCAGAAATGAGATCCGTCAAAAGTTGAAGGAATCTGTGGAAGAGCCATTGACTGTGACGGCAGAAACTAAATTGACTCCAATAGCAAAGGTAAGTAGCGCTGGCAATACAGATGAAGAATATTTTGCAGCAGTTCGTTATTATTACTGTGGCTTTGTGGATGAATGCAATACGGAAGAAAATGAAGAAAAATACAATTCAGAACCATCTCCACCACCACCGCCATATCCTCCTTACGAACCAGATCCAAACCCTTACAGACCAACGGATCCAAACGGTTGGTACCCTTACAGAACCACGGATCCAACCGATTCGAACCCTCACAGACCCACGGATCCAACCGATTCGAACCCTCACAGACCCACGGATTCAAACGGTTGGAACCTTCACAGACCAAAGGGTTGGAACCCTTACAGACCAACGGATCCGGGAACAATCGAGCTCGGTGATGACTGCAGTATTCATTATACACAAGGAAATAGTGCCGGCATCAGTAAATCTTATCTAAACACCATTTTTCTTTCCTTCGTATTGGCTACATCATTCACATTTTACATGCCGTTGCAGTAACCAGATTAGTCTTTGTACATTGTACAATACTACAAAATAGTTTCTTTGGGGGTAAAATCGATTGTTGTATGTAAAGTACAGATTCATTGAATAAAATTGAGCTGGATTTGACTCTTGTTTGCAGTTGAAACTTGAAACGAAAGATTTCAGTATGTATTTGATTTTATTTTGCTTACTACGGTCTACACTTTCTATTTCAATTTGTACTATGTCGTTTTGTAAAAAATATTCTTCGTAATCATATAATTACTGTTTCCTCTGTTTTTCGTCCGGGATCGGTTGTTTTCTCTTCGCTTCTCGTCACCTCATCCTCTCCCCCTTGCCCTTGTTTCACTCACATCTCACCCAAACGCAATATTTCGCTTTTAAGATGGTAAGCTGTTTTATATCAAGGTATATATAAGAGTAAGGTAGAGCATTCCCGTCTGTACCGATCAAAAAATCAAGTTTCAGCTGATGACGTAGCCATGCGTGCGCCTGTTATGCTGTGCTTTGCTGTTTGGTAGTTGCTGCTGCTTTAACTAAAAAATAAAACCCATTGCAATGCACACGTGTGTGATTTTTGTAGATTTTTTTATTATTATTCAATAGCAATCATTAACCGTGAAAAACAATAATTAAAAAAGTACAAAAAAGGGATATAATGAGTGACAGTGACAAGACAAAAAGTTCGTGGATAATATTTGTTTATGATTTTTAGTTTGTTGAGGAATCAGCAAACTGTTTAGCCTTCATTCGATTCACACGATTAGATTTTGATTGTTGATTTAGAAACTGCACTCGAATTTTTAATCGCATAGTAACAAATTCTTTCACAACTTCCAGAGGAATGGCTGGGTTTTTTAATTGAATTTGCTGTATTAGTTCTGTAGTTATTTGAGGAACGGATGCGTTTGATCTCATGAACTCCACAAAAATGAGGTTGCAACTGCGCACCCAATCCCTCATTTGATTTGTCGGAGTTAGCAAACCCCCTCTGGAAAGCAAACTAATCCAGGACTTATCGCCTCTTAATGTCATCGATTTTACGCTACCATACACAGCTATTCCTTTCCGTTTAATTTTCCACGCTAAGTAACCAGCCAAGTAGAATAGAGAATCGTCGTCATTTAATCCAATGTCATTTACAACGTGTCTAATAGGTTTTCTGGCAAGATTTAATGGCTCTGATTTTAAATCGTTCTTTATAATAAGATCCGCAGTCATGAAGGAGTCTTCATCAACTTGAACATTACTTCCCTTCGTTTTCTTGTAACTCCTTCCCAAAATTAACATTCTGATTCTGTACCGAAACTCCACTGGTGTTGGGTTAGTGTTTGGCCCTCCCATACCACGAATCTGAGAAAAGGAGCTTTCCAGGCAGTCCTGATTTAACCTTGAAGTTAGTAAATATTTCATTCCGTATTTTTCATTAAGATACTCAAACAAATTAATTGTTGAGTTGATCGACACTATGAAGCCAATCTGACAAGGTAGTAAATTTTTCAAAGTGGTTTTGTGATCTCCTCGTTTGGAAAAGAATCTCATGGAATATATCATTTCCTTGAGCTTGTTGAGGGCCTGAATTTGATTGGAATCTGCACGATATGCATTGCGAAATTGACATGACGAATCGTATTGAACCCGGCTGTTCATT
>JAHZNJ010000517.1:0-15156 GCA_027744475.1 Lepidocyrtus cf. sotoi NNG-2020
CTTTTTCGTGACCAGAGCCAGAGATGCTTATCGTGTATCAACTTTTCCATCCATTTTATTCTTTGAGTAAATTTGATACTTTTACCTGCATTAAAATTGAGTGTTCATAAGAATTCGCTTCGTTTATCTAATGAAATACGAATTCAATTATTAGATATCAGAGTAGATACAACTTTTTGAACAAAATAAAATTGTTTACTTTAATAATAAAAGCGGTATTTAGGGATACATTTGCATTATTTCTTGATGTGAATAGCTGTTTTATTATTATTAAGTAAATATGCCTTAATTTGGCTTGTAAAAACTTATGCCAAATGCCCACACACCTACAATGCATAGCACAAAAAATAGATCTAGCGTGGCTGGAACGTTTTTGCTTGAACTTGTTATTTATTTTCGGAGAAGAAATTAAAAACATTTTGTTATAATGCCATGTCAGGACAGTTTATAAGCGATAACGCCTGGTTGGCTAAAATAAAAATATATTTACGCGGAGGTTGCTACCTAAAAATTGCATAAACCTTTTACATTTTCGTAAGTAATTTTCTACCGTTGTGCAGCAAATTCCTTTATTATTTACTACAAATAAGTCTTTCAAAGATGGTGATAAATTTACACAGCAAACAGCAAGATTTCCCCCAAAATCTTTTGCTTTGCCTTTGCCAGTTTTGCCACTATTCCTACGGTTTTCACGTGTATGTTTACATTAAAATTCTAAATGAATACATAATATGAAGGCTGAACTACTTTTCATACATCTTTTATAGTTTTGTATGCTTAAATGTTATGGTTGAGTTGAAATGGAACTATAAGCATGCTGTTTGTCTCTCTTCAGGAAGAATTTTTTTTTGCATCGCATCGTTATCCCTATTTTTGTCATAGGTTTAGCATTTCATCTATAGTTGCTGTTTGGTTATATTGTATAAAGTTACATATTTTGAAAGTAACGCTCTACAATAAGTATAGCGGAAGGTTTACTGTCATACAAGAAAATATTTCTCAATAGTACAGTGCAGTGCAAACCAAACGTATCTAATCAATTTTATCCATTTCTACTTTGAAAAACGACTGTCCTATTTTAGGAAGAATTATACTATTTTTAACCCATCGCTTCAAATCTGTTCAACAAATCGCCATTTGCCATTATTAAATTCATCCTTTTAACACCACATGTTTTCCGATGCATGGGACTCACTTCTTGGCCAAATTATTTATTAAACATCAAATGGGTTGATTTATAGAGGGATTTCTAAATTTGAGCAGCAATTTTTTAAATGTGCTTTAAAAGTAAAATCGTACTTACACAATAAATAGGCATTTATACCACCCGCTACAAATTTTAATTAAAGCACATCTACCTATTAGCGTTTGGTCTAGATTTTTTACAACCCGCCCGCTACAAAAAATCAGTCACCCACAAATCAGTTTTTTCGTGTTAACAAAATGATAGAAACACGTATTTGTTTTTATTAGTAGGACTTTTAAGTACAAAAGTCATTAAAAGCTAACAGCTTTCAAATAAGTTTAGTAGAGCATGGCAGGCTTGAATTAACAAACCATTCTTTGAATTAAACATGAACAATGAGATATCTGACGAAAGGAATGTTCATCATAGTCTACTCTACTAGAACGAAAACAAACCGATCCAAATTACTACACCTAAACATAATAAAAAACTTTTACATCTGCCATTTATCTCCTATGTTGAAAAAATGTACTGCGTGACAAAAACGAGCTTTTAAACTTTGTGATATGTGAAGTGTCAATAGATTGCAATAATCCTACTCCTACCTGATATATAAAATCCTGAAATGCTCACCCTGAAAATCGTTTGCACAATTTATGAGATGAATTTAGCACGCAGTCAAATGAGTCAAATGTCAATAGGATCAACACCAGTATCATCATCATCAGTTCAGAATGGGCAATGAAATGCTCACCCTGAAAATCGTTTGCACAATTTATGAGATGAATTTAGCACGCAGTCAAATGAGTCAAATGTCAATAGGATCAACACCAGTATCATCATCATCAGTTTAGAATGGGCACAGAACTTAGAGCTAACAATTCAGCTAGTTTTAAGTGCTGAAAACCACAACAGCAAAAATTCATAAGGGTCAGACCGAATTATTTCATCCTGTGACTGTGACTCTGTTTTCTTTGCTGCAGCAAAAGAAACCGCATTACAAATTGAGACAAGACCTAAGATAATTGTGGATTTTGAATTGCAATGGTATTATAGACCTTTAATCATACAAATATGTCCCACTAAGGTTTGTAAATCAAGTATTATAGGTAGTAAAACCAGCTAAAGGTTTTTCTTTCTTAAGATTTTGAATAATATTGGCATAATGGCTTTAGTAATGTCGCACGGAGTTAAATCCCAAACTAAATTATGCAGTGCAGCTACATCATTCATCGATCACGATTCATTTCTAAAATATGTCACATGTATGGCGGTCTAACACACTGAAGAAGGATTAATAGAAATTATGATCTCACTCAATGAATAGGACTGTTTAATAACTTACGATTAGCACATAAATTTTATGTAATATTCAAAAATGATTCGTGTGATTTGAAGTTCTCATAATTTGTTTCGTTGACGTTGACCCCTTTTCAACCCTTACCTATGCATGATGTTTTTCATAAATTTTCAGGCAATTTTGTGATCAACATCAGCGGTTATTGCTCTTAATGGAAATGTTTGTGTGTGAGTGTTGTTCATGTTCATCATAACCAACAAGACATTAAATTTTTAGAGATTAGTACTATAACGTAAGTTTTCGGATTTCATTGCAGCAGAAGAGCAACATAAATAAATAAATAAACGTTTGGCTTTAAAATAACGTCATCAAAAAGCTATTATAGAACTCTCTCCGCCAACGCCAAAATAATAACAATATAATCGATTTATGATTATGCACATTTTGAAGAACTGATGATAGTGAGATATGAAACTAGATGTTTGCCAAGATAGTAAAAAGATCTAAAAATAATAATTTTAAAGGAACAGAATAATAAATATTAGTAGTACAGCGTTAGCACGATTCAGCACGATGCATTAATAAATATTTAATAGCTGTGAACTTAACTTACCAATAGTTTTGATGATCTCTAGCTCATCAAGAGTCATATCACTGCTGGCATCTGAAGACACTGAGGAGATGCTTTCATTTCTCTGAAGATGACGTGTGCTCAATAGCGCACTGCTGGTGGCAGACTTTACGAGTTTCTTAGCCATTGGAGACTTTGTGGCAGCACTTGAACCAATATTAGCTGAAGAAGGGGGTGGAGAAGAAGTGGGATTTAAACGGAATGAGTAGGCAACTGCTGTTGAAGAACTATCTTTATTTTTATGATGAGGATGAGATCCATTACCTTTATTTGTTGTTGTGCCATTGACACTTTCTGTGGAGTCTTGGCGGTGATGAGTCAGGCCCGCATCTTCAATACTTTGCCTCATCTGCGTTAATAAAAATATAATAAAACAATGGTTTGAGGAACAATGGCATTTATTTTTGGATAAAACAAAAACAGACGATATAGTCAAAATTATATGTTTTGTTTTTTGCTAAATGCATACTAATCTCTAAAATCGTAAAATCTTAAAAAGCCATTCCTCTTTTTCCTTGCTTTTGCCAACAAATTGCTTTTGCTATTGCTCACAATACAATGGTGACGTTGTTGAAGTGCGAATTTTTGATACAAATAGCAATGTTCTTGTCAAAAACCTTAAATAAAAAGCACAAAGAGCACCACACCTCATTAATATTAAAATTCGAAGGAAGAATAGATAGAGGCTGAAGATATCATATTTCAGACCCTTCTTCTTCTGCAAAACACCACCACCATTTTTCAATAAATGTCATTTTCTTACGTCTTAAAAGCCATTGAAAATGGCGATGTTATGTTTTACAGATTTCTTTCGTTTCTTTCTTCTTACTAATACTAAATTTACATTTTTGTGCAGAGCTTGTTCTGTTAAAGTCCATCAAAAGTATAAATTTAGATTGTTTTGCAAGTGTAAGGCAGTTTTTTTCTGTGATGGCAGAAATGGCGAAAAACTAAATTAAGTTTGATATTCCTGTAACTTTATATCCCCATAAAAGCTCAACGGTGCTTGCTCATCTTCATTATTTTGTCAGACGTTCAAAGTCATACTTCTCATCAAATAAAGTTTAGACTTGCTCATTCACAAATTACATTTTTGAATATTACCTAGCGGTATAATATATAATATACGCTCATGGAATACAAGATTGGACTTAAAATACAGTCTTGAAAGTAAAGCTTTTAAACAAAGGAAGAAATACCGTTTTCCTTTTGTCTACCCTCAAATAAATGCATAATAGTATGAAGTTGTTGACAAAGATGACCATATTATTATCATCATGCATAATATAGTCATTCATTACGAACTTTTATCAGTATTACGATTACGATTGTCTGTCTACCCGATTGATTTACTCCTTACTAAACTACTAAACAGCAAAAAGATTTTCAGATGGTGCAGCTTTATTTATGATTAATCTCCTATTGAATCTCTCCATATGTATTTTGAATTATTTAAATAAAAATAAGCCAACTTATTCGCAATCGCAATGTATGGCTAAAACATGACATTTGTTTTGATGACGTAGCTGTAGTAGTGTAAATAAATACAATACAAAACTTTTTAGTAGGCGGTGTAAAATTACTTACCTTTGTGCTACAGCTTTTCCTTTATGCGTAATAATTTCTAATCAGATGACGGCGATACAGTTAACTGATATAAATTTGGCCTGACTTAGGCTTATCGCAAGCCAATGTAAGCAAAAGGGTAATTTTTTCTTGTGTCTTCCAAACAATCATCCAAAAATTTAAAGCATTGAGTCCAAAAAGCTGGATTAATGGATTGAATATATGCAATGTAAATAAACAATCAACACTATTCACAATGATGCAGCACAATAAAAATGTCTTTTTATACGTCACAGATTAGCAAATCCAATTTTTCTTCTATAGCACATCGATGAGCTAATATTTTAAAGCAAACAGAGACATTCTGAATACAGTAGCTAGTTTGAATAGATTATTGGTGATCCTTTTATAATTCCTTAATTGGCAGATATTCTTATTATGGCAATTGAAGCTATTTCGTCTGCCTGGCTTGTGCCTCTTCGTTTCTTCTCTTATTGCTTTCGTCTAGTAAACACACAAGAGGATAAAGTTTTCTAGTCTCGCCCAGGAAATTATAATAATTTTATTGTTATAGAATTATTACTGCAAGACTGACAGTTGTAAGGCAAAATAGTTGTTTAGACAGTTGACGAATGACGACTGAGAATTATTTGCTAAAGTCAGAGTCAGACATGCAAAAAAACGTAAATAGTAAAAGGAGAAGGAGAGGATGTATAAGATGACAAATGAGCGTCTAAAGAATTCACTCACAAATTCAATATAATGTTTTTCTATAACTTTCTATTTTAAAAATATTAAAATGACATGAAATTCTTTTATCATATTATTAAACACTTTAGATTTTGAGTAATTTGAAGGAAGCACATAAGAATGTGTACAACATCCGTGCAAAATTAATTTCCTTGCTCACACTTTTGCTCAAATAGATTATTCACGGTTTCTTTGAAAACAATATAATTATTTTGGGTCTGTCTATAACACATTTTTCAAGGAAGGGCTAAAACCGGTAAATGCTTCCTTGAAGGAAGGTAGGCAAGTAGAACGCTAAGCTTGAAAAGAAATCTGAGAATCGAATCCCACTTTTTCACTAAAAATATTCCTTTCCCTAAAAACTGTTGAAAGCGCTCAAGAACTGTTTTCTTTACTGTCCACCAGTTCACTAAATGATCAAGACGAACGTGTGCGTATGGAGTGGACTAACTAAAAACTTTTCAATCTCAGCATATTAGCACAGTAATCACCAACAGTATAGCGAGAGCTGATGATTATGATACGAGTTGGTTCAGCAACGATAACTGACTGACTAAATCGACTTTCAGGTGTTCGTTTTTAAAGTTTCAGTTTGAATAAGTGACGATCCTAAATGCAAAAGAGCTTACCTTTACTCCTCTTACAACAGACGTGAGGTGAGATTTTCCTCATAGAGACAAACCACTACCACTCTTCTGACTTTGATTATTGTTACAGCAGTAATAATCACAACAACTGCATAGTACCACAATGGTCCTGCTTAAGGTGAGTTACTTAGCTTGCCAGTTTCATCTAACGCAGTAGCTGGCGTTTGTTTAATAGATTGCCTGCACGCTTAGAATCTCGAAGACGTATTTGATTCTTCACATACGAATTCTATTAAATCCCATAGCGCTTTTTCTCTACTTGTTCGTACGGTAAATTCATCATGCAAAGCACTACTGAATAATATTAATACGGAGTGTAAAAGAAAACATTTGAACGATGATAAGATAAATAAAGCAGGGATCTTAAACAACACCAGATCAAAAAAGAGCCAAAGATATTATTTTACTATACACCATCTACACCATACCACTTGATAAAATTAAGCCTTCTATTTTTTATTATCCTTATTATTTTCATATCTCGAGAGTTCGAGAGTTTTAAAATCTAAGGAAAAATGAGTTCGCTTTGCTTTTGGTCTATATGCATTTTCCGTCCGTGGGTGAATGTAACGTTAAGCAATAAAGAAGTTAATACTATTGCGCTGCTGCTGCTGTCGCTGCTACCGCCAAGTTTTTTGCAAGGTTTTCAAAAACAAGTAAAGCTCATATTTTTTTGTCTATTTTCAAAAAGATATATGAAAGTGATATCACCCCACAACATTATAAAAGTTTTCGAAAAAATGGGAAAGCGACGACATCAATTGAAAATGCTGCTGTGCAATCGAGAACCATATAATATGACTATTATGCATAAGACGTTATAATAAACATAGCCAAAGCCATGCCATGCCACTTCAATGCAAGTCATCTCGAGCGTTATTTTCATAAAGTTTGAATTTTAAAGATTCAGCATTAATAATAACGAACACGCGTTTGGAAGATCATCATCATCGCGAATATGGCTGATCTATTTTTACTTTCTGCAGAGAATTATGCGCGATGGTACATTTATCGTAAACCAGTTAGCTGTTTGGAGGAAACGCCAGCAAGGAAAGCAGTACATCTTTGACGAAACTGAAGTTTTGAAGTTTCAAAAAAACACTACAGCAGAGTAGAATAATAGTAAAGTATCATGGTGCAGAAATCATGGGCGTGGGAGTGCTTGCATTCACACTTGACTTGAATACGTAGCTTTAGTAAAGGTAATTAAATCCCTTACTTGTGGTTCCCTTATTTGATGTTATGAAAGATTTAATTTTCATGTAACTAAAGTCAAAATTAGCATTATAAATACGTAAATGCCACCCGTATCGAATTATTGCATGATTAATTATTACTTTCCAAGTATATTGCGAATGACAGTCAGTTCGCTTTTAGTCAGTGTGAATGGTAATATAAACATAAAAACAGATTTTTTATTTTACAATTTTGGATGGTGTGAATAAAAAATGTTTACCAAAGTAATTTACAATTTCAATATTGACAGAAAATGGAAGATGATGAATATGTAAATGGAGACTACTCCCATTTGGGAGAGGTCAAGTCTAACTAACAATAAGAACATTGTTGTTACCCCACCGATGATACATAAAATGAAAAGTAGCTAAACGATATATTATATTTTTAATGAATAGGTACATAAATGTCACAAATTTTTAAACTTTTAGGATGTAACAGAAACAAAAGCGATGAGAGAAGAGAAAGGTTTTTCATTTCCATTAACAATTACGCGAGAGTAGGAGGCAGAAACAATAAGATGAAATGAAAATTACTTGTTTAAAATTTGAAAACAAAAAAATCTTCAAAACAGCATCAATGAGCTTGGCCTGCTGGCTTACACATCAGTCAGTCAAACTAACGTGAGTGAAATGCGAATGGCCGTTTGTGTTTGGTTAGCAATATATCAAACATGTTTGACAATCATTAATCTTTTTCTTAAAAGTCTCAAAGAAGAAGTTCATGCATTTGGCCGTAAAAGTTTTTTTCTCATAAATCTAGAGCATATTTGGGTAATCCGTACATTTGTATAGTAATGAACATGTAAAAAACATTTTTCATCAATTTCCCATTGACCAAACATTAAAACATTTGTGTTCACTGCAAAGTAATAAAGCTTGTTTGCAAAAATATGTTTGTCTTTTTGTTTTGGCTAGTTATAAAATTATTCTAAAAGTTGCGGGTTTATTTGGCAACATTTCAGGCTTTCAAAATGTGAAAAAAGTTAAAGGCAGATATTAACTTCTTTTTAGTAATGGCATTGTCTATTTTAAATGAATCATAAAAACACATAAGTTGTAACTTGTGTTGTGTGTGACCTGTGTCAAATTTCATTTCTGCCAAATCAAGATACGTATATTCAGTGATGTTAACTTTGAGAAACTTTTTTTACTCTGATTTCTTCTTATGAACAAAGACATAAGGCAAAAGTGCCATTCTCCGGTTATCCTTATCTGTGATAGAAATGCACCTGCACTAAACACCTGCATTGTACGGTTTTGAGATTTTTTAGCAAGATCGAGCACAACAAACGGGGGTTTCACTTTTATCATTGATGGTCATCATCCGCATCCGTGGTAGCTACCGGTTGTAAATAAATGCACTTACTACATAAAATCGCATAATAAGTAGTGCATCTTTAGAACTGTATTCTCTTTCACTTTATGATTTAATATGACAGATATCTATAAAAGCGGAAGAAAATTGAATCTTAAATTGAAGTGAAGAAAAAATTATTTCAATTTTTGAAAATATTTTGTTTCCAATCGAAATCTAGAATGCAATCTATTGTTAAAAATGTTTTGAGAAAATAGGCTACTAATGTTCTAGTCTAGCACAGGCTTTGTTGGTGGCTTCATAGCCCATTTGAATGCTCATTCATTGCATTCAATGCTGTTCAATTAATGAAAACAAATTACACTCATGAATAAATTAGTAAATTGTTTATTCCCTGTCAAATATTAAATTACCACAAGTTCTCATTCTTGTAGAAAGTCCATTTCTTCCTTTGATACTTAATCCTTCCAAAGTTACATAGTAGAATTGTTGCAAGGAATGGTTTGCTGCACGTGCGTCATCATGTCTTTAAAATTTGTAATTCAATTACATCTTGCCACAATTCTTGTTATAGTTTAAATTATTTCCGCTTCACCTGCACAAATGGAAGAAGCACTTACAACAGTCTTATAAATTTGGAAATAAACATTACCATTACATTTGCCACAAATGATTCGCTAATCGTAAAAGGTAAAAACTAATATATTTGTAATAGGTGCGCGTGCTTTTTTACATCTTCTAATTTACACCAGTAGACATCAAGCGACGAAGCGACAATATAGGCAATTTTATCCAAGGCTTTAATATCTATTCATGAGTTGAATTGAGATTCTGAATTAATATAACATCACGTGTAAAGGTATTGCAGTGCATTTCATCTGCATTTGTATTAGATCAAATCAGTTAGCCCACAACAGCTACAGGCATCCAGAAATAAAATCGCAGAAAAAAGAATTATCTTTCAAAGAGAAGAGGATTACTACATTTTGTTGGAAACGAAATTGGCTTTACTTACATGTCGTTGATGTATGTACTTAGTTTGATGACATTAGCAAATAATTACGAAAATGGCTTCCGGTTATATTATTACTAGAATAAGGAAATTCTAGAAAATGTAAACAATATGCTTACAATAAATAGAAAAACACAAAAATTAATTTTAATGAAAAGTCTGGGCAACATATCAATTCTGTTCTGTTTTAATTTATTCATTAGGCATTTTAGATTTCGATAGAAATAATTTGATTTCGTTCGTTCTAAAAATTCATAGACACAGAAAGATGTGTGATGAAAGTTTTACTTGAAATAAAAAAATGTTTATGGCAATTAAAGCCCAATATTAATAGTTTTTAAAATAACTAAACGAATCTACTTTAGCATCATTGCTGCTGTTAGAAGTTGAAGCTTACATTAATTCATTCACAATCACAACACTAAAATATTGCATTTATTCAGCAAAAAATAATACAGTTTATCTTAAAAACAAAAAAGTGCTAGCGTCTTATAATTAGTATAGCAATTAGGAATTAGCTTTTGGGGTTATCTGAGAAGTCATTTTACTATTAAACTTTGAATAAAGCATAATATGTATAGGTTTTAGTTCAATATATTGGCTTAAAATCCTTTTGCTTATTAGCTAAATATTAGTGAGTGAGCAATGCAATATGTCATCAAATGATTTATTGGTATAAGATCAAAACATAAGTAAACATTTATTATGCATTTTGTAAAGGCGTCCGTAGTCCGTATGCGCGTACGTCCACTTTACTTTGTTCGGTGAAGTAAGCAGCAGTAGTTCAATCTATTTGACAAATTTGGTAAGGGGAGTAAGCTACGAAAATGTATAGAGCAGACGAGCACAAGCTCAAATTGAGGACGAGTAGAATCAGGTTGTGGAAAATGCCAAAAATGTTGGTTACCCGTATAACAGGCGCTTGTACAGATCAAAATGTTTCCGTTATCATTTGCTATGCATACACATTATCCGCCGCAGCAACAAGAAAACAAGAAAAGGAAACCAGAGAAAATTCGAGGAGTTGCTTGAAGTATGAAAGCTGCTTTTTCTCCCAGAGTCCAGTTCAAAAGAGAAAAAGTTGCTAAATGTATACTGGATAGTAGACGTACAGAGGTCAGCAACAAAATGACCTCATTGCACATGAAAAATTACAATTACCATTCCAAGCAAATCCATGTCCAACAAAAAGCTTTGTAGCTAAAGTTTGTTGAGTTTTTTTAAAAACCAAATATACGCAATATAAAATGGAATGTTTAACAAATCTCACCAAATTTAATTGAATGTTCCATTTGAACTAATATGAGGTTTAAATGGAAATTAATAATTAAGTTATTTTATTAGCGCTACAATAAAAGTTAAAAATGTTTGGCTTGATATCTTGATAAATTGGAGAAGAGCTGGGCAAGCATTATCAATGCCAAAGTACTTGTTGCTCAATACGGGTGAAATTCATCTATCAGAGAGAGCAGTAAATACAGTTTTATTGCTTTTTCGGTTATTTCCTTTAAAAGGTATTCATATAAAATGCCATTTTCAATCCTGTAAAATCGCAGACTTTGGAGGTGGAATTCATTCCTGCTGCACTCGCCAAGGAATTTGGTGTCGCAAAAATCAAACTTGCGCCGAGTGCGGAGATTGTAGTTTGCAAAAGGACAACTTTTGTTCACGGGCTGTTGGCAATATAGATCCAAGGAGAGAGCTTTAGTTTGTACGAGTGCCACCAACTCTCTTTATGGAAAATCAATGAAGTTGATGCACCACCGCTACAGGATCAAAGCCACCGTCAAAGCATCCATCCGTCCTTTTTTCAAACACAAAATTATTAAACTTACTGCTTACGACCTCTATGAAAGAGTTCTTCATCTGTTCTTTAATATTAGACAGCTTTTTGTTTAGCCTATTTGACTTGGACTAGTTGGTGCTGCCGTGATCTGTATATTTTGTAAGTGTCTAGTAACAAAGTCTACTGCATTTTTTAGCTTAAAAAACAAGCAGCAGAGTAAAATAAGAAAGTAATTGAAAGACGAATAAATTAAAAAATAAAAGGTTTTATAAATATCAAATTAAAAGGGTTAAGCTGAAATAGAGATGAAATACAGCTTCCCGTTTTCTGAAAAAGAAATGTAAAAATGACACGTGTCGGAGGATGGAGAAGGGGAGATTTAAGCCATTGTTTACGACCAACTAGAAATGCTTCCCTTCCCTTTCTTTTTTATAAAGCCGTTTGCGTTGCGGTTGCAGTTGCACATTGCACACTTGTACTCTGATTGTGCTGTGAAGCGATGACTCATGCCTTGCATTGAGCTTACATTAGTTACAATAGATTATGGTTCGTAATTCGATTTTACTTGGGATTGCTGAGAGTAGCATCAACGAATTCTATTAAGCCAATCTAGTATTATTAATTTTCATTAATATGCATTTTAAATGCTACAAATTTAAATGTTATTGGTATTGGGGATAAAAAACGCTATTCAGAGGCAAATTACCTTAATGGAATGAAAATAACAATTTAATAGCAGGTTAAACTGACTGACGCATATAGCATCTTTATTAATCGTCAATATTTAATTAGCTAAATGCAAAATATTATATCTCATTCTTTTCCCTTAACTCATTCTCAAGCTTTCATCGTTCTATTAAAAAAGACCTTTCTCCTCCGGTTAGGCAATTGCTTCATAGTTTTCTCCACTTTTCCCCAGACACCGGTAAGCATTATTAAGCAAACCGGAGAAAGGAGTTTAGGCTGGATTATGATGAATAATATATTTGCAAAAAGACTTTCATTTTCCCTTTCTTGCTTTCTTTCTACAATGGAAATGAACTCAGGTGCGTCCAATGGGGTAAAATTTCTACGAATTTCTCCGGAGAAATGAAGGCAGAAATCCCCTATCACGAATCAACTTGGATTCAGGTGGACTGAAACCAGGCTTTCACATTCAACGGGGAATGTAACAAAGCAAAAGCTTCCATATCATGGCTTCTTCGGGGGAGTGATATTGCAAACCGGAGAAACGGGAGTTTTATAGAGAGAATCGGTGCATGATTTTCAAGCAGTGGTACATGCTCAAACAATACATTATTTTATGCGGGCAGTGCGCTCAATTATATCTCTTTCTTTGCTTTTATGCTGCTGTATTTAGAACCAGGAGAAAAGTGCGTGTGCTTCTATTACAATGCTGCTGCTGCTACTTCTTGGATTTGATAACGTAAACTGAGCTACATCATCATTTCCACTATACTCTTTCCAGTTTCCAATTTCCATTCAAGTTATGAATACGTTTCTCAGTTGTGTTGTAAAATCCAATCTATAATAGTAACTTTTACACAAATATGGGGGATTAAAACTTTTATACGGTAAGCTTACTTACGTATCATGATGAAAATGGTAGCTTGTATGTATTTAAATGAAGTAGTCTTTGAAGGATGAAAGTATCAAGCTACGAGAGTTACCTTTCTTCGGAGTAAAGAAAACAAAAGGTTCCTTTTTATTACGATATCCGAGCAAAATATATGAAGTTGGGGTATCCTGTCCAAGAAGATTCTCGAGAAGTATGCGAGAGATGATGAAAACAAACGCAACCGTTGCGTTGTCTCTTTGTTCAGTGGAGAAAGTTGTTTTTATGTTGTGATTAATTCTATGTAATGTAATTTAATCGTCCATAATGCATGTTTTTAAAATACATTTGCAAGTCCATTATTTAAAAAGTTTGCCTTGCATTTATCTCGTTAACGGTAAAATAAAGTTTCAAAATTAAGTAATTGTACAAGGGTATGTGTTTGAATCAATATTTTTTTATTTATTGAGACGAAAGAAATAATTTATGATAATTTGGTATTTGAATTTTTACTTTTAAATCACACGAATCGCGAACCTTTAAATTGAAATTGATAAAACCTTGTTGTAACTGACTAATCACACTATATAGTAATGTAATAAACTGTTTTTAATAAATACTATTTAATTTACCTTACCCATCTTATCATCAATCACTAGAATAAGAAACAAATTAACATAGTTTATAAATAAGATTTCTTGTAGGAATAGTAATGTTTAGGTCTTAATTAAATTAAATCACTAACCCTACTTATACGAATAATAACACAATCATTCTAATAGCCTCTTCAACAACACATGACAGTCACATGCCGTAAGGAATTCTCATGCGTCAGGACACCTCTACGTATGTGATAGGTCATTATTATTACGTAACATACTCTCTCACGAAACATTGAAGGTAAAAATATAAAGTTGCAATATTTATCATGTTTGTATAAAACAATTAATCGCTTGCAAATAGAATTGAATAATATACGTACGTAAACCGAAACTATTATGACTAAATGTTTAGAACTAAAATCATAAACTATTTTATTTAAAACCAAACAAGTGAGCAGTTTTATGACGTCAAATACAACAAAATAGACAAACAATAATGAACTAGAGAGCCTCATCGTTCTACCACGTTAAATTAAAACTATATTCATACATCACTGTCTTGCAAGGTGCACAAAGTATTGTTATCAGGGTTGCATTACAGTCACAGAGGTTTTGGGAGAAATGTGAACTAAATGAAACGTGAACGTAACTAACTAAATCTTACTGACTTGTTTGCCATTTCTAACGCTTAAGTGCTGGTTTACACTTACCATGCATGGTTAACTCCGAGTTACAAGAAACATACACTACACGGGTTTTACGATCTTAAGTATCCATTTCTAATCCATAGTAATAGTAGATTGCATTTGGCAGTCAGTCATCCATTTTGCGAAAAAGTACATTCGTGACGATTTATGTATACCATACCGAGGTAATAATGAGGAACAAAAGGTGTAGTTCGAATGTTACAATCGAAGTTAGCAGAGGCGCAATTGAGTTTTTAAAAATCATCAAACAGCTCCAGCTCTTCCTCTGTGACGCTGCGTATCCTCCAGGTGTCTGGATAGTCTTCGAAATTACACGTGTCCCCTTCATAGTAAATTTTTGGAATGATTGGAGGCTGAAAATATTGCACAAATTGATTATTAATCAAAGTAAAATGACAATAACCGATTTAATAATTAAACAGTGCTTAGAAAACCAAAATTGTACCGTGAGTTTTCTCTGGTTGACATCAGACCAGTCATATTCACGGAAGAATTTATGACGTTTGATCTCATCTGCGCCATTCTGCAAAAAAATAAAAATGCATAATCAATTTTGTACTTTGAATCGGTTACATTTAACTCTTTTACTAATCAGTCAATCCGTTGTTAATATTTACGTTATTTAAATTATTGTTACACAATTAAAAACTAACCTTGCCACAACCGAGACGCTTTGATCTGTCTTGAGCTAACAACTTTTTAATAAGGTCCTTCGCCACTGACTCAAGATGCTTTGGCCATTCAATCTTTCCTGAAATGATCCTCTCGTAAGTGGAGATTTTACTGTCTCCGAAGAAGGGGGATGAACCCATTAACATTTCGTAAACCAGCACTCCTACAATAAATAAAAACAAAATAATA
>JAHZNJ010000518.1:0-12521 GCA_027744475.1 Lepidocyrtus cf. sotoi NNG-2020
AGCAAAATTAAAACCCAATTTGATTACAACTTTGAAAGCATTTTTTAACTTGACTTTATATATGAAATAGAATCATACAGAGCTATAACAGAATTTTATCTCTGTACGACTCTGGGTTTGTTACATATTATTTGTGTGCAAAGAATAAGATTTTTTGTCTGTTTTTTCCTACTTCCATACAAATCGCATGTGGGTTATCTTTAAATTACCAATTAGTATTTGCATGTTTCATTATGTTAAGCATGGACAACAAGTTTCATACAAACTTGTACTTTCTGTAGGCATCTCGCTCCATCAAATCACTAAATAAAATTTGGAAGAGTTGCTCAGTTAAGTAAGGTTAAGGACATCAGCATCAGATAACGTGACCTTTTATGACCTATCTGATGATTCTGGTCTTATCCTTATTACCTACGTACATTATTTGCCCGTATAGCGTTTTATGTAATTCCTAGAATTTTGCTATATTGAGTACGAATCTTTTATCAAAACAGCAAATAACTTTATTATGTAACAGAAATAGAAATAGAATCTCAATTATCATGAATGTATTTGATTAGGTGAAATTAAAATTAATTTTTTAGCAGCCTATTGCAAAATATTTCTCCTCAATTTGTATTAAATTTAAAAAAATCACAACTAGAAACCTTTCCCGATTTATTCTGCTATTCGTATTATCTGCTGATGCACTCCCAGAAGCAGGTCATCGTTATTTTTTCCAGTATTGCATTTTATCTACCTAAATCAATATTACCTAATTCCATGTTTCCAATGTCATTACTCACGAGGATTTTTTAACTTGGAAATTCGGTTTTAGGTTCAGGGACACGTTTCTTCTATAACTTACGTCCTTGTTTTGTGACCAAATAGTAGTGAAAAATTACCCGATTTATTCTGCTATTCGTATTATCTGCTGATGCACTCCCAGGAGCAGGTCATCATTAATTTTACCAGTATTGTATTATCTACTTAAGTCAACATTGCGTAATTGCATGTTTCCAGTGTCATTTCTCACGAGGATTTTTTAACTTGGAAATTCGGTTTTAGGTTCAGGGACACGTTTCTTCTATGACTTACGTCCTTGTTTTGTGACCAAATAGTAGCGAAAAATTTGAACTCATAAAATTTTATACTAATTGGCATTCTCAGTCCTGTCTTGACCTGTAGCTACAAAATGATACAAGCTGCTTATCTGACAATGAGATAAACCTTCTGTATAACAGGTGAAATAGAACTGGGCTATGTAATGAAATGAAAAATATTAAAAACCCGTCTAATTGGATTCTTAGTTTTAATTTGATTTTTTTAGAGTAGTACTACCTTGCAGGCATTTCGCTTTCTAATTACATTATGCTTTCCATTGACTTGAATCAGAAACAGTGTACAAGCTGGGTCCTAGCTTGTACTATTAATGTGTGGTCTCCTATATAATTATTAAGGTTAAGGTTAACCGTGCAGGTCAGCCAAAGTGGCCTAAATAAAACAAAATCTATTATTACCAGTTGACCTGCTTCAAAAACACTGTGCTACTATCTTATAATCAAACTAGTTCCCCAACTGGTTAACGGCGCTGCTTTTACTGATTGTTAGGCAAAGAATTACTACTTTGCCATTCTGTAATGCGCTATAGTTACTAAAATGAATCGTTTTTACCTACATCAATAATTATCTGTAATCAATTTACTAAACATAAACCAAAGAAATATTACACATTAAGGAGAACGCAAAGCAGTTGCTAATCAGGTTTTTGTTCCTCCCTCCTATATCCTACCTTACCAAATCCACGCCAAACTTTAAAAAAAGATTACCGGGCGGAAACTGGCAAAGCATCAATTATAGATTAGTTTACATGTCACAGTCACGGATCCGAATCATGTGAGACGCAATCAATAGTAAATGGATTATATCTAAAAAAAATCAGTCAAACTCCATTCACATTCTCTCTTTAACCTTCACTTTATAAAGGTTACAAAACATAAACCGGAAAGAGATGTTCAGTAACCGTCTTCTCGGATGGGTTCTCTTCATTACGAAAATTTCCAGAAAAGTTGGTGCTACCATGCTCATTTATAACGAGAAGAATGGTCAATTCGAAAACGATCTGGCCGTTTACTCCCATATGATTTTCAATTGCGGTTTAATTCTCATCTGGGCATTTTTCCTGCTTTACAAGGACATTCAATATTACGTGAGGGGCGATACGGACATGTTCGTCATAGCTTTTGGATACTTCATTGGAGGAATTATGTCGTTTATAGTATTTTCCGGTTATATTCTGCTTTTTCATGAGTTTTGTAGGAAATTCAATGGACTGGTTTCTTTCCTGCGATATTTTAAAGGTATACAATATTTTTTTAAATAATTATTTCCTAATTTCTTAAATTTAAATTAATGAAGTTTTATTCTGCTACATATTTTTTAAAGTGAATTATGCTCGAAGATTTGACACGGAAAGGAGTCAACTAAATCTAAATGTGGACTTCTTGAACTTAACTGGGGCAATTTGCTGCGCCAACTTCTATGGAATGACAACATTGTACTGTTGCTACGATCCAAGAGGAATCATTTTCATAGGAAGTTTGATTCCTGAGGAATATTTTATGCTTCCGGTTAAATTAGTCGTGATCGCATTTCACGGATATATCTGTGCAATTTTAGCCTGCTTCAGTATTATAATAGGATCCTTTGTTGTGATTTACGTTTACTATCTGTGCGTATTGTTATCAAGTGGATTGAATTTTAACAAAACTTTGCACATGTCTTACGGAAATTTAAGGCTGCCTCGGAACCTCCGTCATTTTTATAGATCTTTGCAAATTTTGAATAACCACGTGATGGCTTATATTGGCGAGTTTTTTCTGTTTTTGCATGGTCTATTCATGCTTGAAATGATTTTATCTTTGTATATCGGGATTAAATATTGGAAATATTTGAAACCTGTTTTGAAAGCTCCCATTTTGGTTGGAGTTCCTACAATAATATTGTTTTGGTCTTCGATATTGACTATTGGCGGGGTTATTTATATTCGGGGCAGTAAGGTGCTGAAATCTTGGAAGGGGAGGAAATGGGGGAGAGGTCAGTTGGAGGATAAAGTGATGAAGAAGTTTCATAAGTCTTGCAGATTAATTCTGATAAGCTACGAAAGCCAATTTATGATAAGGAAGGTGACCTTGCTGAACTTTTATAAAGGAATTAAAATTGGAACAGTGAGAGCTCTTCTTGTCATAAAATGATATTGTTATGCATGTAGGCACATAAAAAATTTTACTATTATAAACAAAAATTTATATCTAAAACAGTTAGCTGACCAATTTCGGCAACCTTCCTCCTCCTAACTCTAATTGTTTTGTGATATATTTTATTCACCCTTATTATGTCAATTTCATGGAAGCAAATTAATAAAAATGTTTAATTTGGATAATAATAAGCTTCTCATTACAATCCTCTACTGACATGCATCACTACTTTAACAAAAATGCATAAAATAGTTTTTATCTTTAGGATAGAATATATAGCATTCTGAATTCAAAGTTGTAGGCATGATGGTAGGAAGTTTAGAATGATGTTTCTTTTTTAATACCAGTAAAAGCCATTTGCTGGAATTGAACTAAATATTATATTATTAGCAATTCATGTAATCTTTGAAGCACCAACAAAAGAATTTCACGCTGAAATGTTTGTCGCAATTAGATTAGGTAAGCACAACCGAGTTTGTGTTTCATCCATTATTCGATCGGTTCATATTCCATAATGATTCAACTCAATTAAATGTTTAATTTTTTTTCTTAGAACAAACGCTTGCAAAGCAAAAGGTGATCATTAAAATGATACACTACACTTATTGCTACTTGCTACAAGTGCAAATTAACTGGTTCAAGGAAAGGTTTAAGGGTTAATGGTCTTGTACAAAAGCAATTTCAGCCATAAAAGCACTCACCATAGTCAATACAGCTTGAATCAGACCAAAATATGTTCAATACAATGAATACATACCTAATATGCTTACACAGATTATGCAAAATATTATGCCGACTCATTAGAAATAAAATTAATCATATTGCGCATGGCATTGTCAAGAAAATTAACGAGATTTGCTTCAAGTTTGAGGTATCATAGTTTATATGCATACATGCATAACGGGAATGTTGTTTACGACGTAATTTTAAATGGGACACGACACGAGACATTCCGCAAAAAAAAATATTTTGGAATGGTGATGCTGTTGCTGATACTACTGCATCCGATAAAAGTAAATAAAATTTTCATCAGCAAAATCTTTTTGCTAATATGCTTACTTTGCAATTATCGGTTTAAAAATAATAAAATGTGTGCCAATTTCATTTTTTTAGATTTCTTTCCTTGACCAGCGTAAATGAATATTGCTACACAGCAACCACTTTAAAATTAATCTTTAATTTTCTAATCGTGAATCAGATCAATCTTGACAGTCTCATCATCACAAGTAAATAACATCCGTAACACTAAAATAAAGTTAATGGGGCAAAATGAGATTAACGTCGAAAATATTAACTATCGTCGTGACTGTGACTTTCCTCCTGATTCCTTGCTATGAAGCAGTGAAAGGGGAAATCTCCAAAAATGCAGCGGCAGGCAAGTCAGAATCTTCATCTTTTGATGCTTCAAAAATCGAAGCCAATCTATTTTCAGAAGAGAGCTCCATTACAACAGAAACAGAAGAAGAAGAAACGAAAGATGTGATTGTGACTTTCGGCTCCGACAAAGATTTGAAAGAGATCGGCACGCGAATTCAGAACAAACACGCGTACTCCACCAAGGCAGAGCGAATCTACGCCATGTATGAAGCAATGCACGGTTACTCCTCCAAATGTCAAGGTGACGCCCAATCCTATCTTGAGTCGGGTTCCTACGAACATCATGGAATGTGGTCTTCGAACACGATGCTTGTAAAGAATGCGGATCGAGGCTGTGTTCAAAAACTTGCTGGGATGAAAGATGTCACATTCATCGGAAGCGATAAAATCGTAAAAATGTCGACAGGTGACTCATTCAAAGTAACGGAGCTGAAGTCAAAATTTCTTCTAGAAGAAAAGGAAAACGGCGATGCTACAACGACAGGAAATGAAGATCAGAATACTCCCCCTTCATATTACTTACCGAGATTGACTTGGGGCTTAAATATCATGAATGTCCCGGAAGCTTGGAGCTATTCTCCTAACTCAGAATATTATTATGGGAAAAGGGAATTGAAGCAGGGGAAGGGTATCGTTGTGGGAGTCATCGACAGTGGGGTTAATCTGAAACATGAAACATTGAAGAACAACTTCAGAAAATATGCTGGTTGGAAAGATGGCTATGGTATCTCCTCCACTCCAGTGGATCTTTATGGGCATGGGACCTTCACAACTGGAGTCGCCGTAGGCTCGCATGGAATTGGTAAGAAAGTAAAAATGCATACATTTAAAACATTATTTCTTATTTATACAGTGTCGTGCTCTTAAATTTCAGGGGTTGCGCCAGGCGCCCAATGGATTCACTGCAGAGGCTGTCTAGATGAAGTAAGAGAATGTAAAACCTCTGCCCTCTTGAAATGTTGTCATTTTATGATTTGCCCACATGATAAACATAACCAAACTGAGCCTGACAGCTACAAAAATTGTTACACAGCTCCGGATTTAGTTTCAAATAGTTGGGGAGATAGACCAGGCCGCACTGTATACAACCGATGCCTTTTATCTTTAAGGGCAGCGGGAATCATTCCAATATTCTCAATTGGAAATTCGGGGGCGAAATGTAACACTGCTAACAGTCCAGGTAACGACTTATTGTAAATTAATCACGAAGCACGGACTTTGAGTATGTAGTACTGAACAAAAGCTNGGGGGCGAAATGTAACACTGCTAACAGTCCAGGTAACGACTTATTGTAAATTAATCACGAAGCACGAACTTTGAGTATGTAGTACTGAACAAAAGCTTGCTTCCTTTTTTATTTGAATTAATGTTTTTAGGAGACTCGGAATATGTCATTGGAGTCGGTGCGACAGATCCAGACGACATGTTAGCCTGGTTTTCATCTCTAGGTCCTGCCAAAAGCGGAATTCTGAAGCCTGACCTTACAGCTCCTGGAGTTGATGTAATAATGTTAGCCTGGTTTTCATCTGTAGGTCCTGCCAAAAGCGGAATTCTGAAGCCTGACCTTGCAGCTCCTGGAGTTGATGTAATATCCGGCTGGATTGGCGGACCGGATGTTTACATTTACGGCTCTGGTACGTCTGCGTCCTGTCCATTCGTTGCAGGAACGATCGCTCTGATGTTGGAACGATGTAGGCTCCCGTACAATAGCATTTTAGGCATTTTAAAGGAAACTGCGGAGAGGGATGCGCTTGGCGTAACTGATCAGGTTTGTTAATGCTTTTTGTTGTTGTTATTCAATTGAAACGCAAAAAAGCTGATTTTAATTTTTATTTGTAAAAAATCTTTCTATTTTTTACATAAGATTTGCGGTGGAACAAAATCCGACGTATTTCCTAACAACTTCTATGGCTCTGGGAGGGTCAATGCATTTGAAGCAATCAAGAAGGTTTTGGAAGTTTGTCAACCAAATTATTACCGGTCACAACCACCACCACAACAATACGGCTATTCCCATTTCCATCCATTCTACAATCGCCTGCCGAATCACATGAACGTTTTTTCTTCAAATAACCGTTACCAGCGGAGTTCTCTACCTGTTCCGTATTCCCCAGCATATTTAAGATACTTTCCATATAGTGTTGTTTATAATTAAATAAATATTTATACCAGGTTTTGATATTTATAGACTCATTTTGTTTAAAATATTAACAATTACTTGAAAAATAAAGAAAAAGAAATGCACAAGGTAAAGAAAATTATGATTTTAAGAGATTGAGATTTCTTTATTCTTCTTGTGCTCTTGGGGAATGAAAAAATTCGGGCGAAATGAGACTTATATTGAAACTAAAATAATTAGGAAGCTTAAACTGACGACGATGACTGACTATTAGTGAGAATAACTGTTCTAGAGATAAATAATAATATGTGGAGCTTGATTGTTCGTGTAACAAACATGCATTGGTAGGTAATTTTATCCCACATTTCATCGTTAAAACGACCATATCGTTATAAATATTGATAAAGATAAAATAGTTATCAACGTCAAGCTGATGGATTGATTGACGCAAATCTATTTTTACTATACCAGCGTTTATCTAAATAAAAAATAAGATTTAATTTTTGTGTTAAATTGCTGGCAACAACTACGAGACAGCATTGTTTTGTCTCTCTCCCTGGTTCAGTCGGAATAAAACATAATATTGTTATTGTTACGTTACAAAGATGAAAACTTTTCGACGTTTTAATTTCTAGTAACAACTTCTGTGTTGCGCTACTGTTATTACTTCATTGCAAATTATCATTGCAATCGCGCTCTGTACTTGTTTGGCAAAACTTAAAGGAATTTTTTGATGGGGGATGGGTAAGCCCTTTTCCGGATTCTGCTCCCGGATATTCTTTTGATAAACCAAGCCACCTTAATGCTTCCTTGGAAGCTTTAGATGATGGTGTAACTGGAAATGGTGTTTGGTCTGGATCAAATACCGGCAGTGCATTACGTTTCTCCTTAGATGGACTAAATCTTACTGAAACCACATCAGTCAATATTTCTCTGAAGTATTTTTATTCCGAGAATTCCGCAATCGCAATTTACCCTTGTAATGACCCTGAAACCAGTCCTGGCTGCTATTTGAGAGGTAGAATGGTATTCACTCAACGTATCCTTTTTCCAAAAGCCTGGCCTAGTACGCTTAGCAATTTCTTGAACAATTTAGAAACAAATTAAAATATTCACAGACAATAAAAGGCAATAAATTTCGGTTTTAAAATCATTTAATTTTAATTGTTTTCTTTCAAAGCCTCCAGTTATTGATTCAATGGGGAGTGGACCTGGTATAATCTATTTATTGGACGAAGTCAAACTTTCCTACGATTACGAGGCGGATGATAACCACATTAACCACACCCACACTTACACACGGAAGTAAGAAATGCCACACAATTGCCGGATGGAGCTTCCGCTTCCACAACATTTTGAGAAATATTTTCGATTCGATCATCAAAGAAAATTTATTTGTTTATTTAATTCATAATGTTATAATTTACATTTGATTTTCTTCTTTGCATGCTAATACTGTGCTTATTGTCATTTTTTAAGAAACGGAAATAAATAATAAATTGGTAATAATTAATAATATTTAATAAAGTCAATCTTCATGAACTTTCTAATATCTACGTTGCCTTCGTGTTTACCACGAGGACCACCGTTCTCTGTAAAATAAACTTTACTGTGGCAGGTGCTCTCTCCACATCTAACTTATGGAAAGGCCCAATGCGTACCAAAATCGGTTGACAACTTTTAAAAAACCTCCTCCCCCATTTACAGCAAATCCCTTTACAAACAAACTTGTTTTTATCATCAATCTGATAATACGGTTGACGAATCTTAAGATACCTCAAGCACTGTAAAGACAACTTTAACGGTTTTCTCCCAAACTCCAAAACTATAATTATGGCCACAAATACCGTTAAACCTAAGCCCGTTACTCCAGCCATTGCTAATTTGTTCAATAAATCCCTAAATATAATTAAAGTATATAGAAACATGATTACGGATAAAGACGCTGTAAACTGTACAACCGGAAGCATCACAACTTGCAAACAATTATTTACAAGGATCATCAAAACCTGGATTTTTCTGTAGAGGAGTCCTACAGAGACATTCTCTTCCAAGCGTAAGTGACTTCTTCGATGATTTTTGCCAAATCTTAATATAAAATTCAAAGATTTTAAGTTCACTTCCAGTTTCCAAATAAATAGGAAGGAACATAGAACAATCATGGATCCAAGGAGACCCGGAACCATAACTGTAATTAAATCAGGAAGAAGTTTCAGAATCCTATAATGAGTTTCAAGGGAGCCACAATAACCTTCTCCAATAAGAAGAGGTTGAAGACAAGGCAAGAAGAAGTAAGCTAAAGGTGTCCCAACCAAAACGAAAACAGGGATTAGTGAAGAAATGAAAATTATTGTTGATGCCATAAATGAGTAGGATTTTTGTTTCTGTTTTTTCCCTCCACTCAAATAATTATTTTTGGAGGATGATCCTTGAGGAAACAAATTATTCAACATTAGCGAATAATTTTCCGGATTCCTTTGCAAATACGGGAGCACAAAGCAAGCTGACCACTTCATTGCTATTTGGAAAGAATGAAAAACAGTTGCGAAGAAGAATATTTTCCGCCTCTCGTGACCTGACGAGCCATCATCATCAGTATTGTTATTGTTTTTGAATTCTCTCCAAGAATAAAGGAGCTCAAGAATGGATGAGAGAAGTGAAAGCAAACTGTAATACATGATTTCTATTATTATTCTATTATGCATTAAGCCTTGCTGATCAATTCATCATCGCAGGAAACAGAAAGTTGTTGATTCAACCACGGTTTTAAAAATGATGATTTTGGTTTCGTTTCTGTATTTTTTCCATGGATTCTAGTCACTACGTAAACGTTTCTTTCAAAATGGAAATTCCGTTTTTTAAAAAAAGGACCTTAGCTTATTTGCAAAATTGCAGAGATAGTTAAATGACTTTTAATTTATGAATATTGAATTTGATGATGAACCACGGAGACAGAGAGGCAATAATACATTTTTAAACCGAAAGAAACTTTTTATTAACGAACAGTTGATAAGGATAAGATAAGCCTGCAATTATGTATATAAAATTAATTTTTTTTTAGTTTTGAGTAACGTTTTAGAGTACGGAGGACTGAACGAATGAATCGCATTTTTCTTCTTCTACAAAGCCGTATCCTATTACCCCGGATGGGGCTCGTTCGTTCTTCTTTCATTATACTGAGTTCGGTGTGTTCAACCTTCCGTTAATTTTCGCTGATGGAGAGGCGCTGAAATAAAAAAACACAAAAGAAATTATTACAGCGATTGCGTTTCCTATGAGCGAATAAAGTAATAAAATCAAGCATAATAATAATGATAGTTTTGCCCTAGATATAGCGGAATAATCATAAGGAATAATATTTTACACTTACTATGAGAGATCATCAGTAAAATCTTCCCCCAACTTCCTCCATAAAGTGACCATTACAATCATAAGAATGGTCAGCAAAATACAATCCAGAACCAGAACAGGAACCGCTAGCATTCCTCCCTTGAATAATTCCTTAGTTATTATCCATCCGGTGGTAAGCAGTTGGGTTGTGATCCACACAAACGCTGCCTGACATTTTGGTCCAGATTCCTTCTTCTGCAAAAATTAATTAGTAATAATTGAATAAATAAATCTTTTAAGCTTAATTCCATTCGCGCTATCATTTTGAGAAAATTTACCTCAAATTTGGTCCACAATAGCTTCAAGGAAGCAAAAATTTCTAAGACGAGAAGCGTCAAAAAAATTAATTAGTAATAATTGAATAAATAAATCTTTTAAGCTTAATTCCATTCGCGCTATCATTTTGAGAAAATTTGCCTCAAATTTGGTCCACAATAGCTTCAAGGAAGCAAAAATTTCTAAGACGAGAAGCGTCAGCTCCGTTCCGGTGGTGACCCAGGAGAGTACCTGTTTCCCTTGATCAAGTGTTTTTATTAACTACTCACTGTTGTTTTCGTCGATTAGAACCTTCACGTTTTGTTTGGCTGTGGCCCGCTTCATCTGGTGATACCGCTCCACCAGTGCATCCGCCTCCTCTTGTGACTTGCATTCTTCATTCAAAATGAAGAAGAATGCGACGGCGAAGAAAATCTGAAAAATAAATATTAATTGAAATTGCTTTTTAAATTGCTTACAATTTTGAAAGTTGCACAATATTACGTAAGATTAATTGTTAGAATAATTCCTTACCAGATTCAAAGTAGCAATAATTTTGGCTGCCTTTCCTGCGATAGCCATCGTGGCAAAAGGTTTTCTTAATGTTTTAATAGTTGGAAAATTAAAAGCTTATTAGCAATTGAAAAAATCTATTGCTTACGATTCGAATAATAGGCAAAACAAATTGACAGGAAAATGTAGATGAGAACCTTTCTTACTTTGAACTTTAATAATATGACACTTAATTACAAATGATGAACCAAAATGAAATGAACGCTTTCCTTATATAAAAGCATTCGTCCATGCATTTAACATCTGCAAGAAGAAGGGGTAATGATAATAACAATATTTTTTGATTGTAAGGAGAATGAAAAGCGTTGTTTGTTTATCTTAAAATTTCTTCATGTAGGAACTCAAGTAACATGATTATGCTGCGTAATGTAAGCACGTATCGTAACACACTAATCTAGAGAAAAGATAAAGCAAAATTAAGTTAAGTTGGCTCATGTCATGATGCCATGTGAATTAATGTAGGCGCAGGGCTACGAAAACCAGCTTTTGTCGTATTTATTCTTCTGCAAGTCCTTCACTCACTTCCGAGAATTGTTTTGGTTGTTGTTTATTTATTATGTATTTTTGGATTTATGATTTTTTCTTAATATCATATCGGTAATAATCTGGTAAGAAGGTTGCTGCACTCGATTTAATTCATGCATTACGTTGCGTGAATATGTTAATCTAGATGCTGATAAAGGATTATTACTTTGGCCAACCAATATGAAATGCTGGAGCTGGAGAAAGGATCATCAACTATAAATATTTAGCTATGTTGTCCAGCTTGACTCTTGAAAGCTCTTGAAATGAAAGGGCTGCTTTGAACGATTTATTAGTCATCATAATATCGACTCTGACGTCGTCGTGAGTTGTGACGTCAATGATTCAGAACTGTTTTGGTTTCACCTTCACCACACTGATCAAGGCAAACAAAAGGCAAGTAATCAATATTGTTTATAAACATCATACTTACTGACAATAAGTCTGAAAAGTGAACTCAGACGGAGGACTTGTAAACAGAGAACAAAGCTATTAAAATTACTAGCGTCGGTCGTCGGTTATTTAAAAAAGATTAATTATCTTGCGATTAGATTCAATAGCTTTTCCATCTGGAACTTACTTGAGTCATTGCAAAACGAAGGAAAAATACTGAGCTTACTACTTGCAAGGTGATTAATTGCGTCATCATAATATCATCATTATAGATCGATAGTCAGTTAGCTCGCAATAAGTACTTACACACTTCATTGTCCACAAAATGTTGTTGTCTCATTGTCGGTAACATTCATGCCAATGTGTACATTGCGGATTAGCTCTTCTAAGAAGAAGAGAAAATTATAAGAATAAGAATGAAATGAAGAAATCAAGTGAATCAATGCAATTTTGTCCATGAGAGCTTTCCATAAGAGAAGGAAATAAAATAACAATAAATTAAATCTCTGTCGACGTCTCTTCTTTAAAATTTGCATGGTATTACTACGATTAAAATAGGTCTCCGCCAATGCAAATTGGTATTACGAAGTAATAATACAAAAATTGGTTGTTTTTTAATCATTTTTTAATTAATCATTGCAGTTAAGAATTAGACA
>JAHZNJ010000519.1:0-11319 GCA_027744475.1 Lepidocyrtus cf. sotoi NNG-2020
TTGCTAAGTTACTTGGTTGTAGAGTTGTTGGGTTTGTTGGGAGTAAAGATAAGATGGATTCTATTCTATCTATGGGGTTTGATCTGGCTTTTAATTATAAAGAAGTTGATTTGGATCGGGTTCTTAAAGGGATTGGTGGAGTTGATTGCTACTTTGATAACGTGAGTTAAATTATTTTTAATTGTAATTTTAGTTTTTTTTTGTTTTAATTTGTTTTTGATTTTTGAAAGGTCGCGGGTGAATTCAATTATCATGTGATAAGGAATATGAATAAATGTGGGAGAATCGCTCAATGTGGGTCTATTTCTGGTTATAACGATGAAGTTAATGGGATTCCGAAAGGTTTTAAGACTTTATATTTTAATTAATGAAATATTTTAATTTGTAAATATTTTAAAACCAAAAAAATTTATAAATTATCAATCCAGTCCCATTCGACTACCCCCAATTCCGCATCCGCCAATTAAAAATGGAAGGTTTCCAAGCATCCCAATGGAACGGACCTGAATGGTTCGAAGCTCTAAACCAATTAAGGGACTGGGTACTTGAAGGGAAGATTAAAGTTAGCGAGACTATTGTTGAAGGGTTCGAGAATATGCCTAATGCTTTGATTTCTGTTTTGGAAGGGAGGAATAATGGGAAAATGGTTGTTAAGGTTATGAGAAATAAAAGTTCGACTTTCTTTTTGAAGTTTATTTTAGCGTTTCTTTATTTAATAATTTATTTTAATCATTTTATCAAACTTTCTTCTTAATAACTTTTCGTTTTTTAACTCCACCAATATCATCTTCCTCTTCATCTTCTTCTTCTTCATCTTCTTCATTCTCTCCCCCTTTCTCCTCATCCTCTTCTTCTTCCTCTTCCTCATCTAAATGATCCTGTGGACACTTATCAGGATACTCACCATCATCACCAGCATCATCCTCAACTAAAGCATCTCTTTTCAATTGCACATACCCAAAGTTGTGGTTGAATCGGGTGCAATAGATAGCTAAGTAGTCGTAGTCTGTGAAATTCATGCCTCGGGGGAGTTTGAGCATTATGTTTTCGTTTCTGTAGCGTTGGAGGCGGTCGCAACTATTGAGTTTTAAATTAGTAGAATTTAGTTTTAAAATGAATTATTTTAAAACTTGTCATTTAGTTATAAGAATGAGTTAAGGATGAGTTAAAGATGAGTTTAAAAAAATTTAAAAACCATTTAAAATAGAAAGAAAATGACACGTAAGTAAGTTAAATGTCAACCAAAATTCAGTTAATGCAAGTTTAAAAATTATGTAAAATTTGAATTTAGGTTAAGAATCATTGAAAGATGAGTTAAAGAAGAGTTTAAAATGATTTTACGATGAGTTTAAAATTGGTTAGAAAGGTTTAACATGATTTTAAAATTATTAAAGGTGAGTTAAAGTAAAGTTAAAGATTAGTTAAGGATGTGTTAACGATGAGTTTAAAATAAACTCTAAATTAGTTTTAAAAGTGAATTAAGTAAAAAATTGAAAACCATATATTCAGTTAAGAATTAGGCTGAAAATTGGTTAAATATCAAATATCATGTAAGATGAGTTAACAATGAGTTTAAAGTTAGTTAGAAATGAGTTAAAAGCTTTAACATGATTTTAAAATGAGTTAAAGAAAAGTTTAAGATGAGTTAACGATGATTTTTTAAAAAAGTAAGAATAATTTTAAAACAAGAAAAAACAAAACGCAATTAACTTAAATTATGAATTTACCTCCCATTCTCATCAGGTATAACAGTCCCTTTCAACTCAGCAAACTCTTCATTATAAGGCTCATCCTCTTTCCCAACCATAAACCAAACAGCAGGCCCTTCCCCAGTATAATCCAAACCCCTAATACAACATCTTATTCCTACTCATTAAACTAACTTTCCCAGTCCGGACCCCATTGAAACCCCAACTCTCAAATCCTCCTAAATTCACTTCACTCAACACACTACCTCCTCCGAAGAAGAAACTCAAACTCAAGAGTAACAACAACATTTTCGTATGAATTTGATATCACAACTGAAATGGAGATAAAATAAAAAACCAACAAAACTCAAACAAAATAATGAATAATCCAGAATATAAATTTATTATTATTCCTCATCTCGTTCCCTCTCTCTCTCCCTTCTATTATTATCACAATTCCTCCCACAATTCTCCCCCCTAGGCTCAGGCTCTTGATCACACTCCTCACTGACACTCTTAGGAGTACTACTCCCCCCACCAGGATTAGTAATAACATCACTCGAAAATAGTAGTATTAAATACAGCATCTCTCCTTAACCTAACATAACCAAAATTATGACTAAATCTAATACAATAAACGCTAATGTAATCGTAGTCAGTCCATTTCATTTCTCCGGGTAAAGTTAGCATTACGTCTTCTCCGTCGTATCTTCCTAGTCTGTCGCAGCTGTCATTTAAATAAAGTTGGAATTAGTTTAATTAATAAAGTAAAAGATAAGTTAGAATAAGGTTTTGTTTTACCTGCCATCCTCATCAGGTATAATAACCCCATCAAGATTAGCAAACTCTTCATTATAATCATCCTCTTCCTTCCCAACCATAAACCAAGCAGCAGGCCCATCCCCATTATACTCAAACTTCTTAATCATGAGCTGTTTAGGACTCATCATAGTGACCATTTCGCTATCCACGTCATTGAAATTGTCCCATGTCTCTAGTTTCCCCAACTCCATTTGGGAAAAGGCTAAGCCTGCGTTTAGGATTAATAATAGTAACGGGATCTTCATTTTGGTATAGACTTTTACTGGAGAAGAATGAGATTCATGGTTTATTTATATTGGTTCGGTTTAGTTTCACTTCATTTGCTTATTATCATTAACCTCGTTTTTTTAATCGTTATAGAGATTTCTCTTTGTTGTATGAAAATGTTTTATTGTCCATTAGGAAACCTCGTTATTATTTGTAGTTTGTATCAAAATGCTTTATTTAGTATTATTGGAGAAATAATTGTTAGCTATTATCGTTATAGTAACGATGATGATTTTCTCTACTTTATATGAAAGTTATTATTGTCCATTTAGGAAGTATTCTAGATTGGATCATTTAATCGTTATATAGTAACGAGTTCTATATGAAAATCGTTAGATTAATGAAAAGGGAAATTTTGAAAGTTTCGTTACGAGTCAATTTATTACGTATATGATTTTGAGTTGCTAAGCAACAAATAAAACTTAAATGCTTTCAGCTATATATAAAAAATTGTAAGCTCTTGATACAGAGTCCCATTTAAAAAGAAGCAATCTCCAAAACATTTTGACTCCCCGAATGTTCATTTCACCCCGATCAAAAAAAAAAAGAATCTTTTTTCATGAATATCAAATAACGAAAACGATCCTAATCTAAAATATTCATATCGCTGAATACAATTTTGAAACTCATTCGTCACTGTTATAACTCGTTAACAAACAGATTGACTCGAATACCTTTCGTATCATTTATTCACTAAAAATTATGCTTAATCAATCCACTTAAAAATAGAACAAAACTTTCACAAAAGTTTTTTAAAAACGAATTCTAAAGCAACATAAGACTGCTCACATTTATATTACTATAATCCCCTCTCATGAACTCCCAAATCAAAAAGCTTTTCTCCGAATCTCAATACAGTTACCCTTACTAAATGACCATCTAATTAAAAAAAGAATCCCATAATATCACTTTCATATATATTATTTTCAAAAAAAACATCTGCTCTTTTCACGATCTCCGAAAAAGATCAGTAGTATCAACCCGAATCACATGAGAAACGGGTGCTTCCACGACAAATCCATTTACTCACGGTCCCATGAATATCATCAATGAAATCAGATACTATTTTTTTCTTTGACTGTGGATGATGCTCGTTTTCAGGAGTAAAAATTTCGTAGTAATTGATATGAAATTGTAATTGATATTATTATCGTCATGAGTTTGCTGGTTTTTTTTTTCTTTTTATGGAGCGTACATTTATTTCATTAATTCTTGATTAGTTAAGGTATTAAATTATGTGTTTTTAATTACCATGACGTAATAAATATTTTATATTTTATTGATTTTTATTTTTTTGGGATGATGCTTACTTTTTTTGGTGCTTTTCTGGTGCGTTTCTTTTAAATTAGTTCGGTGTACGAATAAAAATGTGAAGGAAAAACGTTGCCTGTAGCTATAAGCTGATCACCCTTGCTCATCATCATGACTCTAGGGCTTATAATTTATGCGTACGTACTTTTTTTGGTGAGTGAATGACTGAGAAAGATTTTTAGAGATGAAGTTGAATGAAAGTAGAATTGATACAGAAATATTTTTTAGATTTTTTTACTTTTACAAGTAAAACGATGAATTATTTAATAGTGTTAAAGGTTATGCGTCATTTAAAATGCATGTATTCTTTAATCATTTATCATTCTTTAATAATTCGTATTTTCAGCAATTATTTTATTATAATTTCACAATCAATTAATCATAAACAATAAGAATATGAATTATTTAATAGATATCTTTAACCCGGGAAAAGGTCAATAATATATTCTTATAAAATGGATATAGAAAAATTTTCTAGTTATGATCATTTGTTAATTATTCTTAAATCATTAATCACAAGGAAAGTTCGTATAAATTAACTAAAAAAGTTCAATTTAAAGGTTATTTCATTAAATATTTCGGAAAGTCAATTTCTTTTTACAGAATCGTATTTTAGTTGGCAGAAAATGAAAATTCGTTTCCATTTTGACGAATCTATCTCTGTGGTTTGGATTTGATAATAAATACATGGAGGGTGGTCAAAGTTTTTGATTTTTTTATAAATATGGATTTTGAATTGTTTTAAATTTGATTGTAAAAAATCAATATGAATAAATGAATTCTAAAATGTTAAAAACTATTGCTATGGTTACGAGGCTTGACTGTAAATTTTAGCTAATACGGAAAGAATATGAACCAGATACTTGATAATCCATTACGTTTAATAAAACACCGAATTTAAAGAAAATTGCCAAACTCCATAGAAACAGAATATTCAAATTTCTAAAAGTAATCGTTTCCAAATTCTAACAACTTACCCGTAAAAATTTCCATTTACATTACATTTAACAAAATGCTATTTTCCCTAAATAAATGTAAATATGTTCGTTGCTGTTTTCATTTTAAAAATGTAGAGATTAAAATTTAAAATTTAACCTTAAAGTTTACCATGCCTCGTAAGTTAAAACATTAAAATTAAACTTAATCGATCCCGATAGAAACGTAATCCTGAAAAACAATAAATCCCTAAAAAATATTACAATTTACATTAAAAAAAATATATTTTGTGTCAAGAAATATAAAACAAAAATTAACAGAGCATTAATCGATCACCATAGAAACTGAAACCTCAATAAGTAAATCCTCAAAATAGAATCCCAATAAAAAAAGCAAGTGAGTCCCCCTAAACTGCAAACCACTCAACATAAATCCAAAAATCACTACTACTACTACAAGTCACACAAAAAAAGAGAACCAAACCCATTTTCCCCCCTACCAAAAAATCAAAACTCATTATTAAATCAACTCTCCTAATTCAATCCCTTCATAATAACCAATCAAAAAGCTCGTGTGTGTTCTCTCACAGAGAATCCATAAGGGTGAGAATGAAAACGAGGGGAAAATTGATGTGATGACACTCTAACATCACAACAACAAAACGGTCGTAATGAGTTGCTAGCTGATAAAAATTTTTAGATTTCGTCGTAGGGAAGGCTTTTTACTTGTCATCATTTTTTAGAAACTCTTCAGGTTTGGAGTTGGATGTAACTTTTTTCTCTGAGGGAAAATTCACTTTTACTATTGCTAATCCGTTTTCAAAAATGTCGTCAAAGAAACCAAATAATTCGTTTTTAGTAGATTCTTTAATTAAACCTGAAGAGAAAAGGATTATCAGATTGCCCCAGTTTCAATTAACTAATCAAGATATTCAAACTCAGTATTTGATTTATAGGGAGAGTTTGGATAGGTTTTATAGGGGTGGTGGTGGGGGGTTCTTTGGGGGTAATTTGGTGGGGGGTACTGTTAATAGTGGGAGTGCAGTACAGGATTCTAAAGATGAAGAGAAGACTTCGAAGAAAGAAGAAACAAAAGAAACAAAAGACGAAGAGAAAGAAGACAAGTCGGAAAGCACAAAACGCCTCCGTACAGCATTCACATCAACACAATTACTAAGATTAGAAAAAGAGTTCCAAGGAACAATGTATTTGAGTAGATTGAGGAGGATCGAGATCGCAAATTGCTTAGGATTGAGTGAGAAGCAAGTTAAGATTTGGTTTCAGAATCGGAGNAGAAGCAAGTTAAGATTTGGTTTCAGAATCGGAGAGTTAAGTTTAAGAAAGATGAGAGTAAAGTTAGTAGTAGTTTTGGGAGTTAATTTCGTTTGAGATTTTTGTTGTTTTTGGAGCTTTAAGGATTAATTTTTTAATACAATTTGTATTTTTAAAAAGTGTAAAAATAAGTGTTTTGTTAGTTAATTGTAAGCCCGGGAAATGTAAAAAAATGTTGTTTTAAGAAGAATAACGTAATTTTGTGTGTAATTAAGTGAAAATATATTAATTGCAATGAATTTTTTGATAAAGAAATGTTTTAAAAAATGTAAATCACGATATTTTTGTAATGTAAAAAATATAAAAACGTGTTTCTAGACGTGAGTTTGTGTCTTGTGTACTCGAGTTTTCAATTCAATTTCAAAGTGATTTGTAGTATAATTTAAGATTAAACTTGGAATAAAATTTGTGAATTAGATTCCGTACTGGTTACAATTACAATTATAAAGAAATGCTCGATTTTAAAGTAAGAAATTAATAATTTTTTAAAAATTTGTATTTGTTAAAATCATATCTGATTTCATTAAACACTTTTTTAGTCAATTTTGTATTTTAAAAGCTTTAAAATAATTAAATTACATGTAAATACTAAATACTCTAATTAAACCGATCAGTAACTACAGAGTTAAGTTTGGTGTGAATATTTTTGGATTGATACGGAAAATAAGTTGTATAAAGTTTTCATAAGAATGATGTAAAAAAGACGGAGTGTTAAAATTGTAATATTTGAAGATACGGAGAATAAATTACTTACGAGTCATCTAAAACATTTAAATAAACAGAATTTAAATCATTTTAAAGATTTTTTTAAAAATACCTGACGAACGCATATAAAATTACATCAAAGTTTCGAATCAATGAAATGAAATTTGTGAAAAAACAACAATTAAATTGCATCCAAAAAAAACTCTCTCATAGCATTGAAACATAATCAAACCAATTAAACTCACGAAACGCAGTTTATTTGATCCCAAAATTTATAATTTATTTTAATTAACTCAATGTCCAAATTCAACACCAGCTATCTCAAACACAAAATCATTTCACAGTCCGTAATTATTTCTTTACACGCGATCCAGATAATCAACCAAATTTGCAACTACACTCCAAAAAAGCGTTACAAAAATTAGCTCACAAACAAAAAATTATCCACTTCCTCTCCAAAAAAATAAACAAAATCCCATCACATCCGTTATGAATTAACACGATATGTCGTCAAACATCCCGAATTATAAGCAACACAAGTAAAGCCTGTAATTTTATTACAAAACACCGACTGTACAAAAGAATCCAGCAAACAAAAAAGACTCCCTTTTTAACTGTCACTCTTAATAAAAAGAATCTAATGCCCTTTAATCATCGTACCGACAAGAGAGGGTGCTTGTAAAATTCAATAAAAGGATTTTTGTATGTGTATTTATGACAACAACATCTTGTTACAATTACAAAAAAAGTATCATCATCGGTGATCCATCAAAATACGAACTAGATCAAATCTGTTTTCATTTTTAATTTTATTAATAAATAGCATTTTAAATAAAATTTTGTTACCCATAGAAACTATCATAAAAAATTATTTTCAATCAAAGTAATTAAATTTAAAGTTTGACTTGTTTGAAGTAAATCTTTAAAAAAAGATTAATATTTCATATTAATCCCAACGACCTCTTTTCAAATAAAAAAATGACGCAATTACCCAAATAAGGAGCTATTTACCTGTCACTCATTATTCTTATTTATTCAGCATAGAATCCCGACAATCCACTTCAAAGAGAGAATAAAAGAAAACTGCATCAGAATAAAAAGATACTTTTTGTATCCAGAGCAACTCAAATCAAAGCAATCCATCAACACCTTTTTATGAATTTACTATTTCCCCTTATGTAAGAGAACTAGGATTGAGCCCTTCAGTCCTGAAGGGTTGTGTAAATAGGTAACCCGTTATATTTAAACGAAATTGTTTTTTAATGAAACAAACTTGTGTTAACAACAAATCACACAATACTTGATTTCTTCCAAGTCTTTTTTCCTGCTTGCGACTTTCCAATTAATTTAAAAACAAACCGCGTCTACGATGACGTACTGCAACATACCAAGACGTACTACGACGTATTTTGGCGTACTGCGACGTATTTTGGCGTACCGCGACATACTGCGACGTACCGCGATGTACCGTGACATGCTGCGACGTATTTTGGCGTACCGCGACGTAATGCGACCTACTGCGACGTATTTTGGCGTACTGCGACTTACCGTGACATGTTGCGACGTATTTATACGTACCGCGACATACCGCGATGTATTGCGACGTATTTTGGCGTATGCGACATACCAAGACGTACTGCGACATACTGCGACGTATTTTGGTGTATGCAATAATGAACGTAAATGAAAATACTCGGAATGGAGAATTGCAGTTGAGATAGAATTGCATAATAAAATTTACCATGTACGTATATTTTGCCATTTATCTAAACTAAAAAATCGTTTCTTTTGTGCGTTCATATTCATACTAAAAAGAGATACCCCACACACAACAAATCTGCATTGAAAAACTTTATTCAAATTAGATGAGAAGGTCGATAACAAAAAACTTCCATGCCTTTCCATTCTTCGTTATGCTATTCAATTGACTTAGCTTTGTATATGCACTGCTGCTGCTGTGTGAATGCAGTAATGAATGAGTGAAAATGAAAAAGCTCAGCAGAATGGAGAATTACGTATGAGAGGATATGGCCTATTTAAAACTGCAAAAAAATGTGCGATTAGTTTTGGTCATTTTTTGCAAACCAATTTGCAATCCGGATTCCTAAATACGATTCGGGCCATCTACAATCCTTTACGAAGGTATTTTAGTAAAAATCATTTTCCAAATCGCTCCAGTTCCTCAGAAAAGTGTCATGAACGGAGACCTATCCAAGATTTTGCTCCTCCATTTAAAAAGCTTGCTAACTTTAGGAAGCATTGAGTGATTTCAAAAAGAACGAAATAACTTTAAATCATGGTAAATGTAAGGTATGATGATGATGATGATGCTATGCTGCTGCTGCTATTCTTTTTCAATGCAATGCTGCAATGTGGGTAGCGAAAAAATGACTTTTTGCAAAATTTGTATAGCTTTGTTCATTTGCTCTCGAATTGTGCGATTGTGCTGTCGTATTCGAATGGCTTGTAAGATAGCGTTGTTACTATACTTTAATGCATTAATTGTTAAAAGGCACCAAAATCGGAAGGAGGATTATGGCTATAATGGGTATGATCGTTTCGTTACAGTAATTAATGCAAATGATGTTCAAAACAGTCATCGTACTTATTTTTTAATTGTAATTTTTGTAATTTAATTTTTAATAATAGAATTTTTCTTTACTAAAATCATGAAAATGATGAGAAATAGTACAACAAAACAGTAACAAAAAATAATGACAAGATATGCACACACTTATTACTTGCACTTATACTTACTTTTACTTAATTAAAAATGAAATCTTTATCTTTCGTTAACATTTTCCATACGTTTCTGTTGCTATTTAGTCAATTGTAAATTCTTGCAAACGGAAAATGAAAAACCCCTCTTCGAAACATACAAATATATAAATCTTATAAACAAGTTAATAATGTTTTATCTTAAAATATTTAATTAAATTTCTAGATTGTTACACAGATCTTAACTTTCTTTTAACTACAAAAAGGTACATAATAGTTAAGCAAATTTAAGTTATTACGTAATTATGGTTTATTTTATAAAATATTATTATTTGAAAAAAAATTAACAAGTAAACGTTTCTATCTCCTCCCTTGCCAGATTTCTTCTGTGAAGAAGAAGAAGAAGAAGAAGCTTCACTACTGTCATTACTGCTACTGTCACCATCACTTGAACTTTTATCACTGCTTAAATTTAAACTAGAATTATAATTTGCAATGTAATTATAATTATTATTACCGCTAATATTATTTACACGTGTAAATTGGGGGTTGATTATCGAAGAGGATGGTTTTGGTTGATGGAAATACGCTACTTTCCTTGATATTGGGATGAGCGGTGGTGATGATGATGATGAAATATCTGCGGCTCCACCACCACCACCGTTTCTATTATTGTTATTCGTACTACTTACACTGCTACTGACGCTCGTGCTTACACTAACGGTTTCTTTCGATTTGGCTGGGATCGTGAAATGATGGAGCATTAAAGGTCTTCCAAGATCTCCATCAATGGAGTCTCCTTCATTTTCATCATCCCCTAAAATAACGAAGGTTCCTTGAGGAGGGAGCTCTTCACCAGTTTTTTGATAGATTCTCTCTTCAGGAGGCTGATCAGACTGCATCATCATTTCATCGATATACTCCTCAGCAAGTTGTTTCCGGGAGGGCTTCTTATTACTACTCCAGACTTGTTCCTGCACGCCCCATACTTTTGCAGGCTCGCCCCACACTCGTTCAGGTTCGCCCCAGACTTTAGAAACTTCTCCCCAGATCCGAGCTGGTTCACCCCAAACTTGTTCTGGTTGTTGCCAGTTAATTACTTTGGATTGGGCTTGCTGATGTTGAGTAGAAGAGGGAGTTGTTTGCACGACAGACTGCTGCTTGGGTAAGTAAAAGTTATTTGAAGAGGAGGGAGGAGGAGGTGGAGGAGGAAGATTAAATGGGAAAGTGGTGGAAGGATCTCCAATTTCCCCAGAGACAGTTCTTGTGAGGACTTTCTTCCTTTGGAATAATGGAAATGGTCGTGCAGTGGCTATTTCAACGAATTGTGAAGATTCAGCTTTGTGGCGGGTAGAATGCGAGGCTGAATTTGAATTCGAATCCGAACTCAGGATTTTTTCACTTCCACCGCCATCTCTACTAGAGACTCCGGAGATGATATTTTGGCGGTGTTGATGATGATGCTGAAACTGTCCTATGCGGAAGTTTGTCTCGTTAACTTTATAGTCGTCATTATTACTGCTGCTAATGTGATGATCATT
>JAHZNJ010000520.1:0-11441 GCA_027744475.1 Lepidocyrtus cf. sotoi NNG-2020
GTTAAAATTTGCTATTCTAGAAAACATACTACGATGAGAAATTTCTAGATTTTTTAAAAATTTTGGAGACAGTGCAAGACAAAAACGGAAATAAAAGTTGAGCTTAAGCTTAGCAAACAAAAAATAAAACAATAAAAAATAAACTTTTCTTCTAAAAAGCTATTCATAAAACATAAAATCGAAAACAATGAAGTTTTGCTCAGATTTGCTAGAGAATACTATCAAAGTTAAAGTAATGTAATGTGAGTGTGGTTAAATGTAAAGGGTATGTTAAAGTTAAAAGTAGAATTAATATTAGATTTAAAACTTGAATCTTAATCATTATAGATAAGTTGATCATTTTTCTTATATTCAGTTCTAACCAAGTTATTTACTCGACTAAACAAACTAAAGGGTAGTTTTCATTTTTTTTGCTAAACTAAAAATATAAATTGGCATTTTAGGAAAGGGTTTAATATTTTATTATACACCAACCTGAGTCCCAAAGGCCGACCTAATAGGCTTTTTCTCTGGCGGGACAAATCCCCACCACGAATCGTAACTGTCGCATCCTTATCCGGTTGGCTGAAAACACTAAGCTTAAAAAGATTCTTCCATTTAAATTTTTACAATTCTCTTCTTATTTCATAAAAATATTTCGTCCCTTTAAAATGATAAGACGAAAAGCCGAAGCCAACCTCAATTTCCATCTCCAATTCAAATGATCTTCTCATTTTTTAACTAAAAAAACGACAAATTTAATAAAGTAAAGTGGGTCGGGTCATCCATCCTCATCCTCATACACTCCACTACTCAACAAGAGAATCTTACAAACAGATAAAGATAAATCCTTCCCTCCACGACCCTCCATCTATCTCCTCCATCAATAAAAGAAATACCTAACTACGCTACGTATAAAACCCTTCTGCTTCTTCTCCGTATTTTGTTTGTGGAGTTTGCTTTCGTTTCTGCGGGGGAGGATGAATGAAGTGAACAAATGAATGACCGGCTTGACTGACTCTCAAGTAGCCCCTCATCATACATAAAATAAAATCTCATCTCATCCTATCCTTCCATTTCTTATCCTTTTAACAAGATCCGATCTGGATCTTCCTTCAATCTTCAATCCTTCTTGTCTGTGTCTCCTTCTCCTTTTCTCCATTTTCATGAATATTTCAGCTAATTTAGGTCAAGTAGTAAAATTGGGATTAGGAAAAAGCTCTGTTAAATTAATGTAGAAAGTTTTCCTTAGCTCTCGAATCTCTCTCTCCTTTACTCCACTCCACTCTCCAATAAAGAATAAGTCTTAAGATAGAGAAGAGGGAGAGAGAGGGAAAGGGGCGACACAGGAGCAAGTAAAGAAACAAGAAGTAGGAGTAAGTAAAAGAGGGATCCATCCACTTCACAGACAGATAGAGAAAACATAAAAGCAAGTAAGGGAGAGAGAGCAAGAGAAAGGGAAAATCCTCTCTCGCTTGCTCCTCTTCACACTCACATTTTTTTTTGGGTGGAGTAGCCATAATGCACCGAACGAATTCATAATGCAAGGGAAATGTACTTTTCAAAACGCTACCCATTCCAATTTCCCCTTTCTCTCCGTTGCAAGAGCAAAGCGAGAAGCAAGAGCTTCCTCTCCTTTCCCCATTTGCTTTTGCTGGAAAACATAATGGAACCAAGCCAAAGCCAAAGTCAAGCTTATTCTGCTGTCTTTTTCCAGACGACAGGACAGAAGCCGGTTCCCCGTTCTCTCTCCTTCCTTCTTGCAAAAGCTTCCAGAAGAAATGGAACGGTTTGGTGCTGTGTAACATTATGACTTGTGTTTGGCTATGGTCATGAATGAATGTGGAAGAGAGCAGTTGTTTGGGAAAAGGTAAGGTAAGGAAGAAAAACGAAAAGTTTTTGATGTTACTTACTTAACTTGAGTTAAGCTCATTTATATTAATATCATCTTTGCTCATCCTTCTTCTTATGAAAGAAGCTCTACTTTTTCTTTTCGTGTTTTTTACTTTTTACCTTACATCACACCTTCAAGCTTGTTTCATGCATTGCATTCGTCTCATCATTTTTTAATTTTATTACACAAGACCAAAGCTAAAAAGCTACGAACCTAATCTGACTCCTTCTTCTTCTTTCTTTTGCTTTTAGTAGTACATGGATGGAAATGAATGATTGCAGTTTATTAATAAAAATGTTTACTTATAACGTGAAACATGTCTGTCTGGACTGGACAAAATACTACGAAGGTTGCGAAGTTTTGATGAAAACGAAGTTTTGAAGGGAGCTTTGTCTATGTTCAGCAGACAGAACGTCATAAAAGAAAATATATATTGCAGAAAGGGAAAAAGAAAAGCTTTTGAATCTTTTTTTGTCTTGAAGGATAACGTTTCTTTTTGGGGTTTCAAAGTAAGAAAATTTGTTTGGCTTTGGCTAGGCATCATCGCAACTTCTCCACTAATCCAACTCATCATAGTATTCACTTCCATTAATATAAATGAATGGTAATGATGAGAGTTTCGTCAGCTGCCCAACATGAGAAGAAAAAGTAGCACCAGCGCCAACCACCTTAACTGGTAGATCAGGATTTTCTTTAAAAATTACTGGACAGCTGTCTTTCTTCTTTCACTTCTGACTTTGAAATGGATTTTACTTTTCGTTGTTTGTTAGCCTGCTTGGCAGAACAAAGACTAAAATATGGAAATTAATTAAAGCAAAAAGAGAGCAAAATATATTTGCATAAGGCTTCTTCAAACCCCTTAATGAAAACTGTTATTAAACATGTGAGATGAGATAGTAATTACTGGGTACACGCATATTATGTAATATTAAAATGTAAAGAGCTAAGGTATGGTATATTTATCTGGCGGAAAGTAAAAATCTGGGAAAAGTTCAAAGATTGTTATTATGACGGACAGAGAAGGAGAAAGAGACTGGAAGATTGTTTTTATTAAAAATAAATTAATTGATGAGATAAAAAGTTACGCGAATTTTTAGGCACTGGTTTTTATATTATGTTGATCTGAATAGATAGATAATCTGGTTGAAACGTTGAAGGTTAGACGATTTTCGTCGTGAACGATGGTATATTTTATGATATACGTCATATTGCTGATGGTATGGAGGAGTTTGTAAAAAAAATGAAAATAATGAAATCGAACGTTCTTAAATATTTCTTCTGTTTTACTTGAGCATTGCATATGTAGGTTATTCTATTATTAATTGCTGGATTAAAGATTTAATTTTTATGATGATAAAAGGAACCAAAATGGATAGCCTTTCTTGGTAGAAATTTTAGATTTTATGATATTATATTTTATGAGTTTATGGCTTCATTTTTGTTTAGTACATAAAAGCTAAAACGAAACAGTAGTGAATAGTGTTAAGGTGAAGAGAAATGAGTGAAACTTTGTTAAAGTAAAGTGAAGTGGAAGAATAGCAGTAACGTGAGTGCGGTAAAGAGAGTGAATAAATTTGAGTTAGAAGAGTTAATGAAAAAATACTACCTACTATATTGAACGAATACTGTGTGTGTAGAAATTAAAATGAGATAGTGAGAGAAAGTGAGAGGAAAACAAAGTAAAGTTTTTTTAATATCTTACGAGATCTATTGACTTGTTTTATTAAAATAGAAAGTTTTTCGGGAATGGAAGTGATTAAATTATGTATGGATCAATGGAACATGAACATGGATAGAAATTAACATTTTTGTTGAAGAAGAAAGAAAAAATGGAGACATTTTAACAAATCTGCATCTGTATAACGTGGGAAAATAAAGAGAGAGCTAATGACTTCACTGAAGAGAAGGAATTATTATGATCTTACTTTCACTGCGATTTTGATAATATTGATAACGTGTTTTAAGTAAAGCTATTCTGCAGTTTTAAAATCTTGATGTATATTTCTTCGAGTATTTTTTTCATTTTTCGATTCAGAATTTTACAAAATAAAAATACATTGCTTGTATGATAATTATCCCTGTTATGCAATGAAAATAATCATTTGGGTATTATCTAAACAATACTGAATGAATCTCACAACAGAACATAATAAACCAAGACCGATCTGTGTATACTTATTCAATTAAGCTTTTTAAAAAATCTTTTCTGACGCTATAGCTTGCACAAATCATTGGATTTTTTAAAAATTAGTTTAGTGACATAAATACAAACAACGAAGACTGATTGAATATATACAGGTGCATTTCATTGGCATAATATGTTCCTTGATAAAATAATAATCGTTTGGTTAGATAATTTAACATTGTTATTCACTGTTGGATAAATGAGATAAGATTGTATAAAATGTTAACGTGATGTTTTGGCAATGGTATTTTTCATTTTTATAATTTGTCTTTTATAAAATGTCAGCCACCTAATGTTTTAGTTCATCGTTAAAATTAATTATTATGTTCAGCGTATTATTGCTGTATAACAACACGACATTAGGAATTATGCATACTATTCTTTCGTTTTACCAGGATAGATAAAGCTTGTGTGCGTATCTTCATCTTCTAATTAGTAACGTTATTAAATCGTAAATCCTAGTCAATGAATATTTATATTGAAACCTTAATCGCAACTTCGCAAATTATTTACTACTTACTATGAACTTTTAAAACATTATGCGAATTACAAACCACTTTCATTCACTTGACGCAATACAAATTAGCCAGCCACGTCACATCAATCACTCTTGTGCGGGATTCTATTATTATCAGCAGAATTATAAAACCAGCGCTTATTTCAAACGCCTCAATCGCTAACCATTTACACTATGTGTGACTCACTATAATATTTGCCATTATTCATGTTCCATTAAATGACTACCTTTCCTCCATAATATCTCTCCTCCTTTATCTATGTCCAGCCATTATTATCCACTTTACTACATGCCTGCTTCAAAACTTACAATTTTTTCCACAGTAGTAACCTTTTCGAATAGCCTTCTCCTCTTTTTCTTCGATTTTCATTGTCTTCTTTCTTCGGCCTTTTCCCTTTGCCATTTCATTTCCATAATATAAAAATCTCTCTCTCTTTCTAGTTCCAAAGTTCCACTTCATAAAACATGAAACGACTTACACAAAATACTAATAAAAATAGTCACACAGACTTCAATTTATCTCTTTTATCATACATCCCATTTCCTCCCAAATAAGGTACATTTAAGTGTAAATATGTATGTACATTGTACATCCCCTCAAATTATTAAATATTAGTGAGTAAATCGAGTAATGGATAATTTTTTCTCCTATTTCTTCCTTTGTTGTTTGGTCTGGCTGTCCCCTCGTAAAATATGACAAATTTTTATGAGCAGAACATAGCACCGTTTTTACTACGGACGTCGCATTATTATTATTATGCTTTGTAAAATAATATTTTACATTGAATGTCTACCGTCCACCACTTTCATCCTCTCTACCCGTCCATTTCTTTCTTCCTCCATTGTCAAGAATATCAATCAATAAAATATAATAATAATCATAAAAAAATTTGTCAAACTACGCTTAATGTGAGCTAATGCAAGTAACTAAAGCTTAACTTCAATAAACTATTTCTTCCTTCCTTTCTCTCTTTCTCTTTCACGGACAATTTTTCGTTTATTGTCCTCTCTTTTTCATTCTTCTCTTCTATCCTGTCTATCTCCCCTTTAAATACAAACTAGTAGAGTAAAATTCTTCTACTATACAAATTTTATTTTGTTTTTGATGGCAGCAGCAGCATTTGAGAGAGTGTGTTTTGGTGGACACGATTTTTTCTCTCACACTCTCCTTTCCTTTTTTCCTTTCCCTTCCGTTTTTTTCGTTCATATTATGTCACGGCCACCGACCACCACCACCCAACAACGTGTCCAATTTACAATAACAAGCTTGCATAGGTAATATGGTTGTAAGTTTGTACATTGTAGTAATTCATATTATGATGCTTTCTTTCACACAAATGTTTCTCAGTGATAAAATATTAATGGGATTTTGTTCAGCTTCACTCGCATACAGCAGCCTTAAGGCTTTGGCGTTGCATTGCATTGCTGCTCAGCTTACTACTCTGCCTGTATTCAAATATTCTAGTTCCACGTTCCAGCAGTTTCCAAAATATTCCATTCCACAATGCATTATTGCATACAATTCCGTGATAATAATGTTTTCCTTTTTCAAACACCACACAACCATCACCATTTTTGCCACTTATCGTGATAAACTGGAAGTGTTCCTTTGTTCAAAAAATCTATTTTTAAACCGGTAAAATAAATTTTGTTGTTGATAAAGTCTATTAATGGAATAGGTGGAGTGTTTTCTATAATTTCTACGATTCATTGATTTCCTTTCTGTTCCACTCTTTTTTTGGCAATGTCAACTAATTTTTTCCTGCACTATATGTAACCGCCTAACCTTGATAAATACCTATTTGAAATATTTGCAATTTGCAGTTTACTTTTCACTAAAATTATTTGCTAATTTGTCAACTCCTTCTCCTTCTTATTATATTTTTTTTCAAAGTGTTCTCTATTGTTGGATATTAAAAGCTAATTTAACAGGATTTTGGATTTTCATTTCATCTTACTAAAATATCCGTTCCTTTTTTCCTCTTTAAATTAAATTTTAATTTTTCCCACCAGAGAAAAGAAATACATAATTTATAATTTAAGCTTAGCTTTCTTAAGTTTCGAAAACGTGTGCTAACATAAAATTATTGTTATTATTCCGGGAAAAGAGAAATGTTCTAGTTTTAACCTAATTTAGTACCATTTTATTAACACTTTCATTTACCCAAGAGCTAAATCCAACCAAAAAGGCACAGCAACAAAACATCTTCCTACCCACACACACCCATTCAATACAGTACGATACGATGCAATACAATGCGTACATATGCACAGAAAATAAGTGCAGTGGAGGAGCTTCTTCCACTTCCACGTTACATTACCTTTCAAAAAACTTTATTAAACTGAATTTCTTCATTATCTTCCACTAACTCTAAACTCCTAAACTCTTTCCCGACTCTTACTCACTCGTTTTTGTAACAGAATGAGGAAGAAGAACAAAAAAGAGAAAACTAGGTTTCGTGTTTGGACTTTTCGAACTAAGCTTAAGGCACTTGCTCACACCACCACACCAGACCCAAAAAAGTAATTGAATAGAAACAGAGAAAGAACGAGAGAGAGAGAGAGAGAAGATGAACAGGTGGGTGTCTAACACCACCACCACCAAGAGCACTTTCGCTTTAACACAATCATTTCCACACATAAATTCCAGAATTCCTGCTTTTCCTTCCCAGCTCATTGCTCACTACTCACTACTCCTTCTCCGAAAAAACGAAACTTTTTCTTCCTTTTCTTCATTTTCCTACTCTCCTGCTTATTCAATAGTATTTTGCTTTTCCTTGGCTTCCTCTTTCTATATTTTTCTTTTTTAAAAAGAGTAGTGGAAAAAGAGCAACAAAGGAAAGAAGGTTAGAGGGAAAGAGAGAGAGAGAAAACTTTTTTCTATTCTTATTCCATTCTAACATTTCATGAAAATCCGATTACCTTTTTTTCTCTTTCTCTTTGACTAGAAAAAAGGAGCTCAGGCTCTTACTTTCTGGACTTGACTTGACGCAAGAGAAATTTCACTCACTTTTCACTTCTTCATTCCTTTTTGCACCTACTTTAACACGAGAGATTTATTATTTCTTTATTCCCAAATATATAAAAAGGTGCAGACTTGTCTAACGTAAAAGTAATGTAAGGCAAATTTACTTAATGCTGGAATTGGAACCTGTACTTTCAGAATTTGAACTAGGTACCTAAGTTATAAAATATGTAGTAAGTAAAAAAATGTTTCAAAAGCAGAACTAGAACAGATTGTGAGGATTTGAACTCAATAAATGAAGAATTAGAAATGACAGTAGAAACGAAGCAGCGCAAAAATGCAAAGAAACTGAATTAAAAAGATTCACTCACTAAATAATTCAAAACTGCATTTCATTTCACCCTAACTAGGTTCCTGTCTACTATTTGATGTAAAGAATTATGAATGAAAGTGAAGAAAAGATCTCTGTTTTTAAATTTTATTTTTTAAAGAAAGGAGCGATTGAAGAAGTTATTTGCATAGAAGTAGAGCTTTGACTATATCTGGCAAATTACGATGTCTGAAATGCTCTAATTCGTGATGGAAGAATGCAAAAATAAATAAAATTTACCATTATACTTCAGTTTCTATTCAATGAGTTATAATTTTGTCTGTATGTAGATTTCTATTTTTAAAATTGTGAGATTCATTCAGCGTAATTCGTATATTTTGCATTTATCAATGATTAACTAGGTGAGACCCATTATATCTATCACTTGATTTTACAAAGAATTAATTACAATAAACTATCGACGTCGAGTATCTAACACCCATTAAAATAACAATATATTGAAATTTCAAAATAATTCTACCATCATACATTTCGTTTTTTACGACACAAACTACCATAGTCACAGCTTACCACTCCACGTCGGTGTCATTCATCTTGCTGCGGTTGCTTTTGAACATTTCCCAACTTGATTCCCTTCCTTTCCTTTAGGAAGAAATTTAAACGGGGTGACTTGATCAATAGAGATTCTTCTCTTTCTACAAGAAGTACGGACGGTTCCTTTCTTCAAAGCAGAAGCAATCCATCTTTATTTCATTTCACATTTCAACTTCATCTTCTTAAGACACAAACAGTGACATACTTTATAACAGACACAGACACAAAAACACGCACAAAAAATCACTTTCTGCTCTATAAAAAATCTCACTTCAATAATAAACGCTTTTGTTATTAGTTGCAACTTCAATTTTATCGATCGAGTAAAGAAGTTCCCTTTTCCTTTGAGAACAAAGTACAGTCATAATTGCTTTCTTTCTAAAAAGCTAATTTATTCGTCTGTTTTTCTGTGTAGCAGCACTGTAGCAGTAGTAATAGTAACACGATTTTAAACTGCGTGGGTGTGGGTGTTGGTGTTTGAAAAGGGAAAATGAAGAACAATCCCTTTCATTCATTTCACCAAAATCTCATAAAACATTTTCATCAAAAGTCAATTCATCCTCATCATTCATATAAACAGAGTTCTTCTTCACATTCCTCCACTTCAATAACAATAAATTGACTCATTACGTAAAATATTCTGCATGGGGGGAGTAACATTTGCGGCAGCATCAGGATGAAAGAGTTTCATCGTTTTCGTAATTTGGATCTGGAGTTTTAAATTTAAATAGAATGATAGTGGGGTAAGACATGAGCTATTTGCCTTTACACTTTTCAATAATAAAACGAAGAAAAATATCTTCTTCTTCCCATTCATTTTATTACGATCAGAACTTATTTATTATTACTATTTTCTGTAGCTCTTCTTCTTCTCCATCATAATAATTCCTGATGACTGCTTTGCTCTTCTCTCACATCTCATCAAATTTAATTGTAATCCTTTACAGAACTTATTATTACTATTTTCTGTAGCTCTTCTTCTTCTCCATCATAATAATTCCTGATGACTGCTTTGCTCTTCTCTCACATCTCATCAAATTTAATTGTAATCCTTTTCTCTACAAATTCTTCTCAACTCCACTCTAAAAGTTTGATAATTGAAATGAGTTCAGCCAAGAAGAATTACAACATCATTTAGTTTAGTTCCAAAACACGCTTTCGAAAACTCATTCAAAAAAGTTTTGCTTAAAAAGTAGAAGAGTGGAAGAGTAGAAGTAGAAAAGGGCACTTTTCGGCTCACACAGAAACACACACACAGACGCACGTAATATACAAATACACTGATCGGTTCACAGTTTGCTGCTGCTGCTGCTTCTATTAAGAACGGAGAGGAATTCTTCTCTCGGAATTTTGCATGTAATGAAAATTAAATGAATTTTTCGCAGTAGATAAGAAAAAAGAGCTGACGATGAAGATGAGTTAAAGAGAATGTTCAATGTTTTCAATTTTCAATGTTCATTCTTCTTTTACTTCCTTCCTTTTTGCTTCCAGCAGTAAAGTTTAGCGGCGGCGGCTGCTGAGGCATCAGTAGCAGCGGCGTCTTTAATGAGAGAAAGAGAATTATGAGGAAAGGAGTAAAATCGTCCGGAGAAAGAACAAGACAAGAGCTCAACTCATCAACATCCTCATAGTCATCATCATTTTCTTATCCTCACTCTTTCTTTCATCTGTCTATCTGTCTTCCTGTGTAAAAAGTAAAAGTCTACACGAGGTTTATACTTAAATAAATTTGTAGGAATTGGTTAAGCCTGAAGGCATCATCCTCATCTCATCAAAATTGATTGTAATATTATTTGTAATCGTAAGTAATCGTAGAAGGTTCAGCTTCAGCCTTCTCTGTCTTTCTTCTCCTTGTTTTATAAATTTAACTCAATCCAGCAAACAGAAAGAAGAAGAAGAAGGAGAAGTGGAAATCAAATCTCACCCACACATACACAAACAGATAGAAAGTATAACTTGATTTGTGCAAGAGATAGAAAGTAAAAAACGCTTTTTGTTTGCTTTCTCTTTTCAAAATGACTTTTCGAGTGAGAAAGAGACGATGTTGATGATGGCAATCATGATGATGATGATGACGGGCGTCTGTCGATGTCGATGATTCTACTTCTGCTGTTGCTGCTGTTGATGATGATCGTCTAAAATAAATTTGCAGCAGAGGAGAAGAAAAGGGCTTTTCACTTCTTCTCAATTTAAGTTAGGAAAGAGAGAAGTTGTGAAAGAGAGAAAATCACACACACACACACGGCGGAGCGCCAACCACCATGTTACGGCCACAGTAAATATCTACGTACGAGGAAAATCCTTTCGATAGAGAAGAGCCCAATAATAAGGAAGGATTTGGTTCGGTTTTTGAGTGTAATATTATGTGTGTTTGCCGCTGCTGCTGCTTTCGTGTTTTTTTTGGTTAGGACAGCCTTAATTATAGGAGGTCTAGAGTGTCTAATTATCTATGTCTATCTATGTCTATGTCTGACATGAGTTGGGTTTAATAATATCGATAATTTTATCTTTTGTCCTTTCATGTTTTACAAATAGTAGTAGAAATAGAGGTACATAGATGCATGATCCTTTGTAATCAGAGTTTGCAGTTTACATTAGTTTATGACGTAGGAAATTTGGAATGGAGGATAGAATGAAGATGAAACGAATTATATTAGATCTCATTAGATTAATAATTCGAATGCTGAAATCTCATCGTTTTAATTAATTTTCTTTGTAAAGTATCAAGGTTTTCATAGATTGGAGCACTTTTACACTGAAATATTACGATCGCGAACGTAAATGGTATATAACGTGAATGCTGTACAGCAGTTGAGGCTTTAAAAACGATCTGTATGTATACGTCTAATGTTATATTCGTTAAATTTATGTTGACATTGTAAAGAGCAACAACATTGATTTTACTGTTCTACCTTTTCCAAACTACTTTTGCAGTTTTGTGCTGATTTTATTTTACGTTAGGTAAGTTAATCTTGA